>JAJLXL010000009.1:877964-1154058 GCA_030571255.1 Nakazawaea sp. yHDR128 | reverse complement strand
ATTTGTTAATCTCGACTGACGGGTTGTTATAGTTGCGATTGTAGAATAATTGAAGTTGTCTGTATTTGAAAAAATTCCCAGTTCAACCTGTACAAGAGATGTTAGCAGACAACTACAATACACTATCACATCAATAAACTAACACAACACATCAGCATATCAGCACAGCACATCACTACAACACATCAGCTCAGTTCCCTACACCAACTCACCAACACGCACTGGCACTCCAATAATTATCACGAGGTGATATCGTTGCTCATCTCTAAACACCCCTTTCACAAATGATCTGATTTCTGCTCTACAATTTCTCTTCACTTTACCCGAATCTTAGCAATAGTCGTGTCCTTGCTCCCAATTGCGCCACTTCAGGAAACTACCCAACAACAAATCCCACCAAAATCCCTTCAATAGAAAAAATTCTACTTTCGATCGCAATTTATCAGTCAAAAGAAATGGGAAAAAGAAAATTTAATCTCTTATATAAAAAGAGGGTGTGCTATTATCAGGTGTTTGAATCTATTTGAAAGAACACCAACCGATAGTGAAAGATGGATTCCAATGTATCTGGATTAGATTCAGTGGATGTCACTGCCGCCAATGTCCTTGCTGCTGGTTCGATGAAGAAGAGAATCGTTGCCGCGGGAATTGGGGGTAGATTGATGGGTTCTAAGAATCTCTACGATGTTACCGCTGATCAGATGGCCAAAGATTCGTTGCTGTTACTCATTGAGAAGGATAAAAAGCTGAAGCAACTGCTGACTGCCAACAAACATATCAGTGAACAACCATGGACTTGGGCAAATTGGCATGAACACATCAACTGGTTGAACGTGGTTTTGGTAGTTTTGTTGCCCCTTATCGGTTTGGTCAATGTCCCATTTACTCCGTTGCATTTCAAGACTTTTGTCTTGCTGATCGTGATGTATGTATTTGGAGGACTGTCGATCACTGCCGGTTACCATAGATTGTGGTCGCATAAGCTGTACAATGCCAGAGTTCCAGTGAGATTGTTCTATGCGTTCTTCGGAGCTTCTGCCATTGAGGGTTCCATCAAATGGTGGGGTCATTCGCACAGAATTCACCACAGATACACAGATACCGTCAGAGATCCATACGATGCCAGAAGAGGGTTCTGGTACTCGCATATGGGCTGGATGTTGCAAAAGCCAAATCCAAGATACAAGGCCAGAGCCGATATCTCGGATTTGATTGACGACTGGGTGGTCAGAGTGCAACACAGACACTATTTCTTGTTTTTGTTGACATCGAGTTTCATCTTCCCATGTTTGGTTGCCGGTTTGTTCTGGGGTGACTACAAAGGTGGTTTCATCTATGCCGGTTTGTTGAAAGCTGCATTTATCCAACAGGCCACTTTCTGTGTCAATTCGTTGGCCCACTGGATCGGTGTCCAACCATTTGACGACAGAAGAACCCCAAGAGACCATTTCCTCACGGCTTTTGTCACTTTTGGTGAAGGTTATCACAACTTCCACCACGAGTTTCCTTCAGATTACAGAAACGCCTTGAAATGGTACCAATACGATCCTACAAAGGTGATTATCTGGTGTACTGCCAAGTTGGGCTTGCTGTACGACTTGAAGAGATTCTCCCAGAATGCCATTGAACAAGGTTTAGTGCAACAACAGCAGAAGAAATTGGACAGAATGAGACTGAAGTTGAACTGGGGTACCCCATTGAGCGACTTGCCAGTTTGGGACAAGGAGGAATTTTTCAAACGTTCCAAGGAGGAGAAGGGTTTGTGTATTATTTCTGGTATTGTCCATAACGTGGACGGGTTCATCACTGAACATCCAGGTGGACAAGCCTTGATCAAGGCTTCTATCGGAAAGGATGCCACTACTGCTTTCAACGGTGGTGTCTATGCACACTCCAATGCTGCTCATAACTTGTTGGCTACGATGAGAGTTGCCGTCATCAGAGACTCTGGTGCTGTAAGTGATACTTTCGACGTACAGAACCAGATGATCGATGCCAAAGAGAAGCTGAAGAAGGCTGCTTGATCTGTTCCCAGATGAACATTTTTCAGTACTATTTTCACTACGAGTGAGTGACGCTCTGTCTGCTCTTTAATTTTCTACTTTATATAATTTTAACATATATTATCGGGTTATCGCAAGATAATCCCATGGATTGGGTCTATTTAACTGTCTGACGTAGTTGTACCTTTACAAATTGGGGGCGCTGAAAAATGTTTTTTTTGTTGGGAGCCCGGAGAGCCCGAGAAACCCGAGAAAAGCGAGAATACGAGATTGTGAATATCTATCAGTCTATTAAGATGATGTGATGAACGAATGTATATGACTATAATTTCAACTTGGAACCTATCATACTACCCTCCTGGTACAACCTGGCAATGACAGACTTGAAAAATTTCTTCAGCATGGGTCTTTTAATCTTGAAAGTTGGTGTGATGATATCGTCTTCCAACTTCAAAGGCTCGATGTCGATGTGAATGTTGTGCAACTTCTCGAATCCGGACAACTGCGACGACACCTTAGGGTTGTTTAACAGTGCCAAGATCAGTTTCTTGACGTTTGGAGTGTTCAGCAAGGCCACAATCTCGGAATCCTGCAAATCTTTCTCCAAAGAATGGTGTTCTTGCACCTTGGATTTCAAAAAATCTACATCTATACCTGCGATTCCGATGATATGACTCTGATCCGCATCTCCGTGGATGTACAATTGTGATAAGAAACTGTTGTTCGACAAGTAGATGTTCTCCACCTTTTCTGGAACGACAAATTCACCCTGCGACAATTTGAAGAAGTTCTTTACACGGTCAATGATGTGGATCTTTCCGTACTTATCGATGCGTGCCACATCCCCAGTACGATACCAGCCTTCGTCGTCGAACAGTTCTTTAGTCAAAACCGGCTCTTTATAGTAAGAAGAGAACATCTGGGCACTTTTCAACAAGATTTCTCCACATGGTTCCTCCAACTCTTCTCCGTTGGAATCCTCGACATTGTACTTCAACTCGGGCAAACTCTTCAACCTGAGCATACTGGAAGCTCCGATGGCACCGACATCGCCACATTCTCTGTCGTAATGACCGGTAATAGAGACACCGGCACATACTTCTGTAGCACCATAACCCTGTGAAAAACCCATGTTCAAAGCCAGTTTCAAGAATTTCACGGTGGATTTATTGATCGGAGCAGATCCGGAGATGACCCATTCCACGTTATCAAAGCCAATGGCACTACGAATCTTGCTCAAGACGAATTTGTCGGCGAAAAGCGTACCGGCTTTGCCGTCCCGGGCCTCTTGCAAGGCGATTTTTTTGTCGATTAAGCCCTGGATGAACGTCCGGCCCTCGATTCTCGACTTGATGACACTCTCCAACCGGTTGAACAACCTCGGAACTCCCACCAACAGGTTCGGCTTGAGGATCTTCAAGTTATCGATCAACGTCAAGGGCGTGTCGTTGGCATTTGGGAAGCACACATGTGCTCCGATGAGCAGGTAGTTGAGTAAGTTCATCCGCTCAAAGATATGCGCCAACGGCAAGAAAGAATACACAGTGGCGTGCTTACTTGGACCCTCCAAGTGGATAGCTCCGTACAGAACAGCAGCCAGGACGGCTTTGTGTGTCAACACGACACCCTTTGGCTTCCCGGTAGTCCCCGACGTGAATGATATCGTCAAGACGGATTCCGGGGTTGGAGCGGTCTTTGGGTGCGGATTCTGGGACCCTAGCAACTCCAAGGCATCGAAATCGATCAATTTGACCTTCTTTTGGTACGCCTCTTGGATGAGGACGTCATCTTGCAAAGGATCCATGGACACGATGGCGATCAAATGCGGCAATTGCGGTTTCAACGACAAGAGCGTCTGGACCTTGTCCTTCGAGCACACCACGATCGGAGATTCCGTCAAGGCCAAGATGTACTGCGACGATTCCGGGCCCAAGGTGTCGTACAACAGCGTCGTGGCGATGCCATAACCCTGACAGGCGATATCGGCAAGCAGCCATTCGATCCTGTTCTTGCTGTAGAGCGTCAAGATGAAGTTTTCCAAGTTGAAATCGAGAAACTCGTTGGTCTCCAAGAGCTGCAACACTCCAGAGGCGATATCGGTTCTCCTGCCGGCAACGGTCTTGAAGGTATCCGAGGTGAAAACCGGCTCGCTTATGCCATCGACGATCCTCCGACGTCCCAAGAATTTGGAGTTTGGGAACACGTGCTCCGCAAACAAGAGCACTTTGTCTGTGGTGTCCAAAGACGGATGGATCTTATCGTAGATCAGGTCATTATTGCGCTCATGGCACACATTGTTGATGAAAAAGGAACTGTAACCTTCGGATCTGGTGTTCGGTACTCTATAGGACATGGAAGTCAGTGGCAAATCCAAGGGAAACAACTCTTTACTCAACAAATCCCGCAGCTCGGTGAATTGCTCCTGGAAAACAGCCCCAGAGGGCTTTAAAGCGCCATTTATTCCCATTATCTATCAAAGATCCACTAAATCCAGAGGAATGCGAAATCTTCCTATTTTGTGCAGCTCGCTCCACTCTAATATATCCTCTGGAATCTGGGCCAGAATCACAGACAAATGCACCTAGCCTAAACTCCACAGCTTTTAAACGCTCTGAAAAATGCAACCTTAAAATGCCAACTTTAATTCTGGATTTTTTTTCCGATTCTATTATTGCTAGATAGAGATCTGCGATGAACAATAGGAATTGGCTGCGATGGAGGGTCGATTCGGGCCGAGGATATAAAAGGATGGCGAGTGCAGTGATGGGGTGATGGTGAAGAGTTGTGTAGTGGTAGTGAGATGCACTTTTGAAGTGGGTCTGGTTTGGAATGGTTAGTGTGTGTTGGAGTTATTGGGGCTGGTAGAAGCGAAAAACCCGGCTATTAGGACCCGACAGCCGGGAATTCCCGACTCTAAATGCACCGCTCCTAATCAGGTCTCCGTCCACGACCTTGCTAGTGCACCGGTGAACTGATGTGAACTGATAAGAGTGCGTTTGAGTCTGTTTGAACGTGTTGTGCATTGCTGTGGCTCGTTATCGCATTGTGCATGTTTCATCACGTGACCATGTGAGTAAGTGGGCGATTTAGGCGATTTAGGCGATTTTGCAATATCGATTATATAATTAGTATAGTTCACTCTGGCCAGAAAGCCAGGTCTATACCAGAAGTTACACACTATACCTCAGCCTCTTCAAGAGTACACTGAACCCACTAAATTTCGGTGGTCGATTGTCACTTTGATCAGGAATACGAACGCATATCCATCTGGCCCTAGCCCCTCTGCTTAGCCCCTCTAGCACCTCTAACCCAAACTTCTCCAACACCTCTAACCTCTAAACAACCGACTTGACATCACTACATGATCACTGCACTGTAACTACGCCACCTACACCACACGACTTTACACGGACCAATCTACCATACCGTCATTCGATTCTCTATACTGCTATACCCCATTATAACCAAACCGTCCGTTCACCACTATATTACCAAATTATCGTCATCTTCGAGATCACGGTACTGGTCCAATGTGTGATCGGGAATAATACGGTTATCGGGCTCATAATTTGTCCGTTTCCTGCTGAACAAATTGGTGAATCTCGAGAAAACACCCCCAATTCCAGAACTCTGCAACTCGAAATCGTCCAACAATACACTGCCGGTGTTTAAAGTATCCGAACTCACCCTTCCAGACATGTTATAAGCCATATCCATGGCCTCGACATCTCTCGATCTTTGAATATTAAAGGGCCTCAAGTTGGCCTGATACCTATACGAACCCCCATTGGAGATCTTGTTCAGTTCTTGCTGGGCAATCTTCTCCCCCTGTTGAATCATCGAATTCCGTTTCAGGATATCCCAGTTCTGCTGTTCATCTTCATTTTCAAACTCCAATTCCTCGAAATAACTATAGAATTCGAAATCCAACTTCTGCTGGACGAAATTGATCACCCTCTCATAGACGTTGAAATACGACAAGAGCAATGGGATCAAAATCAATCTCGGAAGCCAGTCATTGATGATATTTCCGATGGGAATCAAAGTCAATGAAGGCCCGATAAACAGATGGAACAGGTTCTGCGTGTTGTTCAACAACATGGTGAAATTATACGACAAGGGTATCGTCAATCTGGCTGCGTAGGTGATAAAGAACGTCACACTAACAGGGTCCGACAGTTGGTGTTTGGACAAATGGTACAAGTTGAAGATCCTCACATTGGAGAGAGACACCAAAGAACAAGTGAGCATATAGGCCAAGATCCAGATCAAAGTGGTGAAATTCTTGAAAACCTGTGCACTCAAGTTCTGGCCCTTGAAGAAGAGATTTATCAAGGAAAATTTGGTCGAGTGCAACACTTCTGACTCTATAATGACAAAGGATAACAACAGTAACACAAAGGCTACGAATTTTTGCCAGATCGGCAAGACGTATCTGTGGATGTAAAAACTAGTTCTTGGAGAGAATCTTGTGGATTTGAACCTGAATTTCAAGTCTTTGGACTGTTCTGCACCCAAGATGTCTTCTAATTCCAAGATCTTGTCGACCAAGTCGTCAAACAACGATTTCGCTGCGGAGAATTTGTAATAACTGTTGTTGAACTTCTTGGTGATGTTTGTCATGAACTTGTTGTTCAATTGGTCATTACTGATGGGATCTCCTCGGTACCACAACGGATCTGCGTATTCTTGAGGAACTTGTTCCACCAAGCTGATGATCCAGTCTCTGAATTCCACATTGTAGTCCTTCAAATCGTTCAACTTCATAATTTTGCCGCAGTTTTCTTTCAAATTGTACTTCACATCGGACAAATCTTCATTCTGTTTGGCCAATTTCGTGTAATAATCGTTCAACTTCTTCCTGGTAGGTGAACTGTTGAGAAATTTGTTCTTTGGGATCGAGATCAAGCTGTGCGACATCAACCACAACAGTAACACCAAGGCATAGATATGCGAAATAGTGATGATCAACGACTTGACCAGAGTCAAGTTGAACCCAATTGACCCGATTATGTATATCAAACCGAAAACTCCTCCTATGAGCAATATGAGCTGGAACTTCAACACCTCCTTAACGCTGGTCTTGAACCGCTCAGTGTTGTTGAACTGCCCGTTATCGAACCAACTCTGCAAAAAAGGCAAAACTAACCACGTCAAAGCAAAGGTCAGCCAGTAGTTGAGTTTCCACGTGATCAACAACACGGACTCCTTCACATACAAGAACACGTGATCGTCTCCAAGTGACGAGATCAAGTCGATGGGGAGGATGTACACGATCGACAAGGGCAAAAAGATGGAAAGCGCGAGAATTGAGGTGAAATAAATTGGGTAATTGACGATCCGAACAAACATGTTGACGATTGTCAATGACGCGACCAACGCCGCGGGGCTCATCACCAGCAATGTCCACCACATCGTCTGTTGAGTGGTGAGTAGATTGGGATTGATTTGAGATTTTTTTATCTTGCGCAGGACATCGCTGCACCGTGGAAGTGGTGTAACGATGTATATAGTGGTGTAGCGATGTAAAAAGCGATAAGACGGTTATCGTATATAGAGTTATATAGAGATGGTCAGTCCAGAAGACAGGTACCAAAATACAAAATCAGCAAACAAACAACTTCAACTGACTACAACTGGCTGCAGTTGGCTACAACTGCCGGCGGTAGCTGTAGACCTACTGTTGTTTGACCAAAAACTTGTACTGCTTCTTGGTCACATCCACATCAGTGAGGGCATCTGTATCCACAAACCAAATGACTCTTCCAGCAGCACCTTCGTTGACAATGGAACTGGGCAAACCTTTATCCGGTCTCTCCATGATTGTCTTGACAACGGGCAGCTTTGTGGATCCTTCAACTACAAAAGTCACTCTGTGTGCATGGCATATAACTGGTACAGTGAGTGTGATTCTCTGCGATGGACCACTTGGAGCAGCTTCTACAGGCACGACCCAGGCGTATTCTTCTCTCAAAGTCGGTTGGCCGGGGAAAAGCGAGGCGACATGCCCATCTGGAGCACATCCAAGGAGCAACAAGTCGAACATGGGCAATTTCACTGAATCTTTAGCTGCAAAACCTTTGATCAAGGATTTCTCGTAATCATCGGCACATTCCTGAGGATCCGAGATCAAATTTTCGTTTATGTGGTAGATGGTGGGCTTTGGAGAACCTTCTGGAATCAAATCAAACAACTGTCTCTTCAGCAACCCGTAATTCGAATCTGGAGATTCAAATGGCACCAATCTCTCATCAGCGAAGTATACGTCCCAACGGTCCCATTCGATCTCTTTATTCCTCCTCAACAAGCCCTCGTTCAATACACTTATCAAAGAACCTCCACTTATGGCGATTCTGAACCTCCGGTTCAGCAAATCTCTCTCTTTTTTCCACTGCAGTTGTTTCAACTTCTTTTCATCTTTCAATCCTTGCAAATTTGTCAACGACTTGGAGCTGGTGATGTGCTTGAGTTGCTTGTCCACGTCTTCGTAGAGTGTCAAATTTTGGGCTGCTATTACATGATCGGCAACGGCGTCTGCCACTCCGGAAAATTCCGGGAACAGATAGATCAGAGGCACTGTAGTAGTCATTGTCAATGGTCAATATGATTGAATTAGAATTGATCTGTGCGGTTTCTGGTTATCTTATCACTGCCAATGCGCTTTCTTGCCATTTGATTTTTTGATTTTGATTTTTGGTTCTTAGAATTTTCTCCAATTTTTTTTCCCATTTCTGGCACATTTCCGGCCCAGGCTGACAGCGCTTAGAGGCACATTTGACCGAAGTGTCGATGCAATTGCCCCGGGATGGAGAAGATACTACGCAGAATGACGCCCGGATGGAATTCCCGCATCCAGCACCGGAAAGTGTCGCAATTTTTGTCGGTTCCGGTCAAGAACAGCAACTACAGGTACAGAGTAAATCTCCTCAAGGTGCCTTCAAACTATGGATACTACACCAGCAGGGTCAACAGACTATACAATGAGGACGATTTCAACGTGCTGATGATCGAGGCCAACTTGAGTGACAGCAGATTATATAAAGAGGACACTGTAGAGCAGGGCAGGCCACATTTGTACACCAAAGTGTTCAATTTCAACATCTTTGACGGCCATGGAGGCGACAAATGCTCCAAATACTTGGTGGAAAACTTGTCGGCGAACATCGAGGAGTACCGATGGAGTATCAAGGGTATCGATACGTTGCTAAGGCGGTATGTCAAGGATATCGGAGGGTATTGGCGGCGGTGGTACCGGCGCAAAGACCAGAAGATCAACAAGATCTTGGAAATCCCCGAGGACGTTGATCCGACCACAGTGGACGATTTGAGCAGTTTCAACGTGTTCAAGTTGAAGATTTTCTTCAGTTTTCTACAAACGGACTACCAATTCTTGACCAACGAGCAAGAAGAACGCAAACACAGCGGATCCACACTGACGTCATTATTCATCTATACGATCGATCCGAACCCAAATCTCGATGTGAAGAACACTGCAAACGTGTCACATGCATCGAAATCAATCCACGACGAAGAACTGTTCTTCTACCAACCAGAAACGTTGTCCAAGTTGCTCATAGCGCACTGTGGAGACACCAGAGCCATTATATGTGACAAAGATGGTGTAGCACATGGCCTCACTATCGACCACCACCCCTCGAATCCACTTGAAACCCGTAGATTGACCAAATACGCCTCGGATTTTTTCATGACTGACTCTTTTGGTGAGGAAAGGTTCATCAATTTCGCCAACACGCGGGCTTTTGGCGATATACAGGGCAAAGATAAAGGTATCTCGCTGGAGCCCGAGTTTTTCGAGTTCTTGATCGGAGACTCCCGGAAGTTGAACTTCTATAAGAAACTACATAGAGATGATAAGCAGATCTCGAATCTCCGAGATTTCGGAGGCGACGAATCGTTCTTGGTGCTAGTCACCGATGGTGTGTCGAATTTCTTGACCGACCAAGAGATTGCCGATATCGTGATGAGTACTGCCAACAACAAAGGTCTGTTCAAGGGAAATCCACACGAGGGTCTGAAGGAAGTCGTCAAGTTCATAGAATCCATCGGAGGAAGTGACAATGCCACATGCAACGTGATACGTTTGAGTGGATGGGGCAACTGGCCCATGGTGGACAGGACTGGTAAGTTGAGAGAGGCCAAGATAATGAGGGACATAAGGGGAAATAGAATGATATAAACGGCACATCTGGATGTGGTCCATGTTTTAAAAACGTATATACAAGTTTAGAGTTAATCTACCTCTGTTTACCACCAAATCTCCAACGTTTCCTTGTGTGTGCGAATTCCCCCA
This sequence comes from Nakazawaea sp. yHDR128, assembly GCA_030571255.1. Lineage (NCBI taxonomy): Eukaryota > Fungi > Ascomycota > Pichiomycetes > Alaninales > Pachysolenaceae > Nakazawaea > Nakazawaea sp. yHDR128. The sequence goes on along the minus strand of JAJLXL010000009.1, from coordinate 1,143,744 downwards.
ATTTTGATCCAATCATGTCCTCTGTGATGAGCACTTGCACGTAGTCTTTGCCGTTGTGGATCTGGAACTTGACTCCGACGAACTGTGGCAAGATTGTGCATGATCTGGCGTTGGTCCTTATGGGTGTTCCTGTCTTTAGAGCGTGTGATATCGGTAAGGGAACCACATATGGGCCTGGCGGGTTAGTTTCGTTATGTAGGTGAAGTTACGTCATTTTCCGCCGCAATTGGGCGGAAAGTGGCAGGAAGTTGCGGAAATACTCACCCTTCCATGCGGATCTGCTCAATAGCGTTAATGCCGGTCTCATGGCTCTGAATCTGCTCAGCAGTGTAGTCTTTCCAAGCTCTAGTCCACTGTTGAAAGTTTTCCACTGAAAAGATTTTTTGGTCCAGAATTGGGTGGAGGGACACGACCAAAGTGGGAAAAAATTTATATGTGAATAGACGCCGATGAGATGGGCAAGGAGACACTGTGAGCAAGATGTTTGCAGCGAGATTTGATCCCACAGAGTTCCAAGAGGTGGACAGGATAGAAGAGCCGGAGCTGTTTGTTGAGAAAAAGCGGAAATTGTCGGTAAGTGACTCAGAAAGCGAAAGTGAGGAGGAAAGTGAGGAGGGAAGTTCAGAGCAAGATGAAAACGACAGTGAAGCGAGTGAAGGGTCCGTAGAAATTGAAGAAGAAAGCAATAAAACGGCCGATTCCGAACCAGAATCCGAGGCGGAATCCCAAACTGCCCAAAACCCGGATCGAGACGCCATGGAAATTGATACTTCCCCCCAAAAACACAGTTCTGTCTTGAAGAGATTCCAAAAGACGTTATCGAGACAACAATTACACGCCGAATCCGAGCCCGAATCCGAAGAAGAGGTGCCCTTGAACGATGTCGGACCTTTGCCGCAACCGGCGTTACCTAGAGACAAGAAATTGCTGGCATTATCGGCGGCAAATGCCAACCTAGACTGGCTAGCGACTCCGATCTACTACCAGACCACATTGACGAAACAGTTCCAAGATTTTGCCCCACTGTTGGACCCAAAAATCGTGAAAAACTTGCAGAAAAGGTTCCAGATCACCGAGGCATTCAGTGTGCAAGTCTCTGTGATCGAGACGTTGTTGAAAGACATCGAGACCAACAAGGTGTCTCCAAAATTCCAGAAAGACCTATTGGTGAATGCCTCGACAGGTTCCGGTAAAACATTGGCTTATTCTATACCTGTGGTGCAGGCATTGATGCACAGAGTGGTGCCGCGATTGAGATGTATCATATTGGTGCCGACAAAGCCCTTGATTCAGCAGGTGAGGAATACTATGGCGGATTTGACGAGGGGAATCGATCTCAATTTGATGACTTTTAAAGGTGACGTCAGTTTGAAAGATGAAATAGAGAGATATAGAACTGTCAAACCGGATATCGTGATCTCCACTCCTGGAAGATTGGTGGACCATCTTGCGGATTTGGACTTGTCCAGTTTGCGGTACTTGATCATCGATGAAGCAGACCGGTTGTTGAACCAGAGTTTCCAGAACTGGTGTGACTTGTTGGTGCACAAATTGGAGACTCAACAGGCGAATTCCGACCGTTGGAGCTTGAAGTGTTCCAAATTGATCTTTAGTGCCACGTTGACGACAAACTCTGAAAAACTCTCGCATTTGAAGTTGGACACTCCGAGATTGATCATCATAAACGACCAAGACAGATTGGTGAACGAATTGTACCAGTTACCTCCGAGGTTGAAGGAGTGCTATATCCGGTTCAACTCTGGTTTGAGTTTCTACAAGCCGTTGATCTTGTTCAAGTTCTTGATCGGGTACCGTAACGAAGACGACAGGGGTCAGGGGTTCGAGTTTGACAAAAATGTCTTGATTTTCACCAAATCCAACGAAACTGCCTCGAGATTGGCCCGTTTGTTGAAGCTCTTGGTGCAGAAATTTGGCTCAAACTTGAGAATCGAGGCCATCAGCTCCAGTTTGAAACTGCAAGAACGCCAACGGTTGTTGAAATCGTTTGGCAACGATGAGATCGATATCTTGATCTCCACTGACTTGATGAGTCGTGGTATTGACTTGAACAATGTAAAAACCGTCTTGAACTACGACTTGCCTCTTTCAACAAGGGAATATATACACAGAATCGGTAGAACTGCACGTGCAAACAACTTTGGCTACGGAGTGAGCTTCATTTTCGGGTTGGGCGAATGGAAATTCATGGGCAAAAATTGTCTTTTCAACCCAGTGGTGAGTAGAAACGATAAGCAAGTGCACAAGGTGAACGTGGTGAGAAAGAGGTTGGAAAGTGCAGACAGAGAGCCCGGGTTTGAATTGGAGTTGGAGGAATTTGAGAAAAATAACTACGAACAGTGCTTGAAGGCATTGGAAGATGAAGTGTTCCACAAGTGATTGTGCTTACACGGTTTATTGGTCATGATGCCACATGGATAATAAGTGTAGATAATAAATAGATAAATAGATAAATAATCACGGAAAGCACGTGTATTCAACAGGCGTCTGGTTGTCTCGATATGTACTCAACAGTCTGGTCAACAGTCTTCAAGGCATCAGCTTCGTCATCCGGTATAAGGATCGAGAACTCGTTCTCCACCTCCATGATGACTTCTACTTGGTCCAAGGAGTCCAAACCCAAATCTTTGCTGAAATTGGCACTGGAGTTGATCTTTTCAACGTTTTTGACGTTGTCGTAGTCCTCCAAGATCTCCAAGACTCTCTCTGTGATGATCTCCTTTGTCAACAGCGGAGCCGAGTAGAATCTCAATGGCGTCATGGCATTTGCAGGTCTCAATACACGTTGAGCTGGCGTCAATTGGCTAGAAACTTTGGATCCACTCAAAATACGTCTACAAGTGCTGCGGATCATCTTTGGTGAGTTGATGGAGTAAGCTGATGTGATGGAGTTGGACGAGTTTGATAAGTCATGGACGCTCATTTTTTGCAAGATATTACTTTAGTGTGTATTTACACGACTTTTTGCGAAAATGAAAAATTTGAATTTTTCAGTGGACGTGAACAGATTGAAAAAGGGATCAGACATATCTGTTGACTGGATCAGACATACCAATCCACTACCATGTTAAGATTCATGTTCAAAGGCCTTATGAACAGGGCGGTGATAAGACCCGCAACGAGAATGCCAGTGATGGCCAACAACAACTTGAGTCTCAACTCATTGATTCAATCATCAAAGTTGAATCTCATCCAACAACACAGACACGCCACGTTGAACCAGATCAAGAGAGGCGCCGGAAAGATCAAGAGACCAGAGAGACCCAACAAGACACCGCATTTGGACAACTGCCCCATCAGGAAAGGCGTTATCTTGAGAGTGATGATCATGAAACCAAAAAAACCGAATTCCGCTCAGAGGAAAGTATGTAGAGTCAGGTTGACCAATGGGCATGTGATCAGTGCTTATATCCCCGGGGAAGGCCATAATGCTCAGGAGCACAGTGTCGTCTATGTGAGGGGCGGGAGAGTGCAGGATTTGCCAGGTATCAAGTACCATTGTGTCAGAGGAGCGTTGGATTTGAGCGGAGTCGCCAACAGGACCACTCTGAGATCGAAATATGGGGCTAAAAAACCCGCAAAGGCTACATAGGAGTAGAGCAGCTTGTAAATATAGACCAATTAGTCGAGCCATGTGTAGCCAGTGCCATGCTGTGCCATTCCATAGTAACAGTATATCCCAAATGCACCAATTTGAGTCAAAATACACGACCAAAGTACAAAAAAAAGGCAAAGCGATTTCAAAACCACTCCCTATTGGATCCAACAACCACCACTTGTCATCAAAATGTTGCAATTAGAATCCGAAAACCCGTTGATCAGAGAAGTGTTTGCCAATGCCTTCGAGTCCGATTACCAACCGATCAACTTGGACCGGATCATCACGGACTTTGATTTCACCACTTACCACATCTCTACACCGGAGTCCAAGACCAAGATCTTGTTCTCAATGAACGTGAAATGCTGGCCAGATTTGGTGAAATACGGTGTCTTGGACTTGTTGAAACACAGATACGACTCAAATGTGCAAATTTTGGACCAACTGGAGCCCGGATGGGACTTATCGCTCTATGTTGACTTGGAAAAGTTGCAATTCGCTGAGGGTGAAGAAAGTAAGAAAGAGTTGGTGGAAAACTTGAGTTTGTTGAAAAGAAACGCTTTTGCAGTACCATTCTTGAAGGCCTTTGAGAGATATGACGAATTGTCCAAGTTACAACCTCCAGATCCCAACAATTTGTACGGAGAAGATAACATCACTTCGGATAACAACAAAGAGGAAGTTTTGCAGATCCATTACCGTGACCAGGAGTCCATCTATGTAAAACCATCCAATGACCGAGTCACAGTGATTTTCTCCACTATTTTCAAGGATTACACGGACAAAGTGTTGTCGAAGATCTTTTTGCAAGAATTCAGCGATGCCAGAAAGAGATCTGTGCAAAAAGCCCCACAGGTGATCAATTCTCACAAGGAACCACCTTTGGAGATCCGTCATTTAGCCACACAGTCAGCTGTCACGGCAAAAGGTGAAGAGATGTCGTACATCACGTTTGTGTTGTTCCCAAGACACTTGACAGAGCAAGTCAGATGGAACACGATTACTCATATCCAGTTGTTTAGATCGTATTTCCACTACCATATCAAGATTGCCAAGTGTTATTTGCACCAGAGAATGAGATACAGAGTCAGTGGGTTCACCAAGGTGTTGAACAGGGCAAGAAGAGACAACGACGATGAAGTCGCTGCCGATGGTTCGGGTGTCAAGGAACGGAAGACTGCCTCTGGAAGAAGATTTGAAGTCAGGGCGTAGATAGCGATAAGTGAGATTGAAGTAACAGTGTAGTAACAGTGTAGTAACAGTGAAGTAACAGTGTAGTAACAGTGTAGTAACAGTGAAGTAACAGTGAAGTAAGAGATGTAAGTAACAGATGTAAGTAACAGATGTAAGTAACAGAGAGGTAAGTAACAATTAAGTGAGTAACAGTTAAGTGAGTAAAAGTCACACTAGAATATCAACCTACAGTGTCTGAACATGTAAATGTCACTCTTGTCCGTGGTATCGTCATGCCGTGTTATCGGAACATCTGTTATCACCTTTTATCATCTCAGGCCCGACAAAAAGGTCGTGCACAGAGCACAAATTCTGGTCGTCGAATTTTTCATTTTTGTGTCCAAAAAATCGACAATTTCTGGGCTGGAGTTTGCACTTGAAAGACCATATTGTACCATCTCCCACTCCTAATCAAGCCGATAACGAGATGTCCTTTTTTGGATTCGACCCCACGGGGCCACCGAAGAAAGATAACGTGGAAACTTACAATTTTGAAGAGACCTATGAAGGATTAGGCGAACATCCAGTGGAAGCTGAAGATGCCTTGAACTCTGAGACTTTTGGTGATGATGTGTATGTGGGCCGGGATTTCGACTTTGGAGGCGACGATTCCGCTCCTGCTTCTCTGCCAAAGCCATTGAACTCGAGTTATGCGGCTGTTGCCCATAAGCAGCCACAACAGCCGCAAGTGGATGACATCTTACAACCAATGGCCTCCCTTTGGGGCTCTGAAGCGCCACCACAGCAGCAGCAACAGCAACAACAACATCCAGAGCAAAAGATCTTGTCATTGGAAGAAATCGAGGCTCAATTAATGGGTGGCAACGGTGCCCCACAACTTCCCCACGGCCAGATGTTTCCCCCGCCTCCAGGCGCATTCCCGAATTTCATGATTCCCCCTGGAGCCCCGGGCTTTCCTCCGCCACAGATGATGTATGGAAACCAGCCATTCCCGTTCCCGCCTCCACCGATGGGAGTTCCGCCCCAATTTCAGCAGCCTCCACATCTTCAGGGACAGGTCCCTCCGGGTCAGCCACAGGGTCAGCCACAACAGGATGTCCCAAAGGGGCAATCCCAGCAACAACCGCAACAACCGCAGCAACAAGCTCCATCCCAGGCCCAGTCTCAACCTCAGCCACAACAAGCTCCATCCCAGCCTCAGTCCCAATCCCAGCCACAACCACAATCCCAGCCACAGCCACTTCCAAGACTGTTACAGCAAAGACCAGCCAAAGAAAACGTGGCATTCCCGGTCTTGGGATCAGCAGAAGCTGAAAAAGTGGACCGTACCCACCACGTACAACCCGAAAGACAGCACTATGGCAACCAAAGACCGGGCCAGTACCAGCAACAGCGTAACCGTCCTCTGTTCAACCCTCACAACGTGAACAATCCAGATTTGACTCCAGAAGAACGTGAAAGATTGATCCGCCGTCAAGAGAAGGTGGCCAGGATCACAAGGTACTCTGGTGTGATGAACCCAAAGGATAAGGACTACGTCACGAGATTCCAATTGTCGCAAATCTTCACCGATGATCCGTACAACGAAGATTTCTACTACCAAGTGCACAAAGTGATCAACAACCAGGGCTCGAATCATATTGACGGTATGAGTTCTATTGCGCAAAACTATTTGGAACAATCTGGACACAGGTTGGGGGGTAAATACAGAAGAGCCGATGTCGCATTACAAAGAATGCAACAACAGGTTTCCAGAGCTGTCACTGTAGCCAAAGAAAGAGGTCCAAAACAAGGTATTTTGACCAGAGAAGGAGCCTTGGGAAAAGTCAGTTTCGGTACTGTCAAGAAACCTAGAACCACTTTGGTCATAAAGGCCAAAGAGGGAGACATCGAAATTGATGCTGCCGATGTTCCACAACCTCCAGCAGAGCTCAAAATCAGCAAATCTTCGAGGAAATTCCATTTGTACTTGATCGAGACCATCTTTGGTATCACTTTGAAGTACGAATCTTTGGAAAGAGAAGGAGTTGCCATTGACAACAGCGAATTACTCTCTGCTATCTTTGACGAAAAGGACTCGAACGACAATGCCTTTGCCTACATCTTCAACTACGAAAAAGGTTTGAAAGTATTCCCAAGATTCTTCAGATTTTTGGAATACGACCAAAAGTTGAAGACAATCGATTTGATCTTCAAAAATTTGCAAAAAATCGACATCATTGTCAAATCTTCTTACAAGTCTTACCCAGATTCGGTAGTTCCAGCCGAGGTGAACAAGAAGATTGAGGTATTCCAGTTGAACGTGCTCAAGAACTTGGTTTTGTTCTTGTCTGAAGCCACTTTCCAAGAGTTTTTGAACTTGTTTATCGGTCTCTTGACGCAAAACAACGTCTCGTTCTTGTGTACTACCAAGATCGGATTGTCCATCATCACAATCTCGATATCGAGAGTGGAATTGCTCAAGCAAGAATTCGGTGCTAGCTTGACTGCTGATGATTTGACCACTTGGTCCAACCTCTACGACAACTTGTTCCAGCAGTTGGAGGGGAAGTTGACGGAAATCTTCCCTCCTGCGTTGTCTTCAGCAGCTCCAACTGGTGCTCTGTCAAACGAAGACGACTCTTATATATGGCAATTTTTGGCCTCGTTAGCTTTGGCTGGTAAGTTAAACCATCAAAGAATCATTGTCGATGAAATCAGAGACGAGATCTTTGGTGTGCAGAAGAAGACCAAAGAGGAAGTGTTGGCTGGAAACTTTGAGAGGGCAAACAAGTTGATTGGAGACTTGAATTTGTTCTTGAACGTGATGGGCTTGAAGGCCAACGAAAACGACATTTCAGAGTTGGTTTAGTCACAAGACGTTTTTTTAATCTGTAATAAAATCGGCATTTTTGCTCACTTTAACACTATATACAGGCTACTTGAATGCTTGTAATGCACTTTCCAACTTCAATTTCATTTCCTCCCATTCTCCCTCACAATCACTGAGCACCGTGATAGCTCCTCCGGCACCTATTCTCCACAAATTTCTGTCTTTGTCGTTTTGTAGATCTTTGGCATAACGGAAACAGCTCCTGATCACGACAGACCAGTCACTCTTGTTGTTCAATGAAAAATACCCACATACACCACTGTAGATTCCTCTTCTCTTGTTCTTCTCTATCGATTGCAAAAGCTCTACAGATCTCTTCTTTGGGGCACCGGTCATAGAACCTGGTGGTAAAGATGTGGACAAGATGTCAAGACCCGAATACGGTGAGCCCTCAAACGATCCGCGTATCACCGACACCAACTGGTAGACAGTCTTGTACTCCTCTACAGTCATCAATTGGATCACTTTGATGTCCTGTAAAAACGTGTAGAGATCATGGCGGATCAAATCTACAATCATCAAGTTTTCACCGGCCTCTTTTGGTGTCTTCAAGATCAGTGTCAGTTGGGCAAGATCCATCTCTGGAGTGTTTTTGACCGTGCCTTTGATCGGACGAAGCTCGCAGAAGCTTTCGTTCCACGAGAGAAACCTCTCTGGGGACGACGAAAGCAATTCGCAGTCGTCAAAAGACATGTAACAAGAGTAAGGCGACGGGTTCCTCAAGGTCAAGATTTTGTAGATGTCCCAAGAATCGATTCTCGAGGGGATCTTCAACTTGGTGGTGTCAGTGAGACAAAGCTCATAACTGTCACCTTTCCGCAAGTAGTCCTGACACTTGTTGAAAGAAGCGGTGAAATCACCCTTTACAGGGAGTTCTACCTCGATCTGCTCGTCACTTTTGAGAAGACCTTTTACGGATACATGTCCCACCAGAGGCATCGACGAGATCGACTCCAATCTCTTCAGCATTGATTCGGCCCAAACGGCATCGTCCTCAATGATACTCACTACACAAAAGGTGTTACTGCTCAAGTTGTGCAAAAGGAATCTCTCGATATAACACAACTTGGTATCTGGAACGTTGTCTGTGGTGAGTGGATCCAAAGAGTCCGGCTGCACGAATTCTCCTTCCTCATAGGAGAAGAGACCGACTAAGCCACCGGTAAAGGGGAACTTAGAAGCCTCGCCAACCAGGTGGAAACGACGAGGTTCAAGGAAATCGGCTACAAATGACCAAATGGAGTCTCCAGACCCCAAATGGACGGTGTTTACCGGATCACTGGCTCCCCATTTTGAGACACAGACTTGTTGCAGGTTCTGCGTCGAATGCGTAATCAATTCCGACTGTCCTTCGATTGGGAAGGCAATGATACTCCATTCCCCAGGAAAAGAAGCGCTGTTTAGCAAGATGAAATCGGTACCCTCTTTGTGCAAAGAGTCACAGATATCGAGATTGGTGACATCTAATTTCACGGCACGTGATACAATTTCACGGTCCGGAGTGTTCTGAAAACTCAAAAGAGGAGATTTCTTCAACACATGGACATCGTGTACTACGTCTACAGGTTCGATAGTTCTGGTCTTGTTGAACTCTTGCACCAATTCCCAGAAGTTGCGAATAAGTAAGTCTCCGTCCTTAGAACAGATCGACTCCGGATGGTACTGAACCCCATAGTGAGGAAATGACTTATGCTTTGCTGCCATCAACTTGCTGCCATCTTCCGGCAATGTGTAGGCCAAGGGCACAATTTCACTTGACTTGTTCAACTCAACATGTATAGAGTGGTACCTGACACAGTTTAATGTCGCCATGTCTTTGAAGAGCCTGTCATTACCCACAGTTTCCATCTCATAAACCTGCCCATGTACTGGTTCGTCCAAATATCTGATATTGGCTCCATATTTGTCACATAGACATTGGAACCCTAGACATATCCCCAATATAGGAATCTCATCTTTCTCCAAGAGATGCGGTATTATTCCCACATCTTCTAGCAGAGTGGGATTTCCGGGGCCCGGGCCAATGATTACAGCTTCAAATTCCTTCAAGAACTGGTCCAAAGCCCGGAATTCTTCTTTTCCAAAGGAGTCATTGTGAATTGTGTAAACTTTTTGCCCAGTAGCTGACTCTATCAAATTTTTCAAATTGAACGTGAAGGAGTCATATGAGTCCACGAGAAGGATGGGCATTGTGCTTTCGAGAACACCGTGAAGTCGACCTTTCTGTACCGCTTTGAACACTGAAATTGGTCCACCTGAGCTTGACAGCGCCTCGAAATTTGTCTCTAAAGGGCGTGATGACCTCGATGCCTGAAAAATTTCTCGGGTACTTTTTCTCTGGTGGTTATTGCGGGCGTGTAGTGAGACGGCCACAAAGTGGCTCCTGGCCGGGTATAGATGGGATTAGGCTGGAAAGTACTGGATGTGGTTATTAAGCATGGCTAGTATGAATTGTGGGATTTTGAGAGCCAAATTACATTTTACAGTCGAATTACGTGAACTTATCGAGTGACCACACTTGGGTCAAAAATCATCAGTGTTTCATCTATCTATATACAAATTGATATTCCATCGCCTGGATCAGAATTTCAAGCCCAAGATTTGTTTGATGGTATTCAGATGATCGCCCCTCACTATGATCTTCTTGCTCTGTTGCACATATTTGAAATCTTTCTTTGGAACCCTTGGAAGCAGCTCGATGAGATCTGCTCTCAACTGTATCAGATTCCCACTGATTCTTCTGATCTCTGTATATGGGACTTTTTGCTTCACAGTCTTGTACACTGGTAAATGGCCAAAACGTGTCCTTCCAACAAAATATGCAAGCGATGGACCTCCAAATGGTTTAGATCCAAACACAGCGTCTGCCGAGATCTCTGAGAGACTTGGAAAGACATTCACTTTTGGCGGGATGGTGGACTTCACCTCTACTGGGATAACGGTAGAGTTGAATCTGATGCCTAGACTGGTACCCAACTTTCTGACACTGTTGAACATGCTTGATTCCTTCTGTCTTGGTGGTATCTTGTCCAAAAATTTTTCACCAAACGTTTTTTCTATACATTTGATTTTGATATCTATCAAACGACCGTATCCTGACCATAAGCAGGGCTTTCGAACAGATTTCATGCCAGAGCACCTAAGGTTTGGAGTAGCAGCCTGGCGGCTACAGATTGATTTCTCAAAGTTATTGCTACTTGTCCAGAGGTATTGCGTTGGGAATTGGGCTTCAAAGGCTAATTCTTCAATGCTCTTTGGTTCTGAGCCGCGAATTATTTCATTCCCTCCAGCACCGTTTACTTTGATTTTCATTTCTCATTAGTATGGAGCACCTTCATGTTTTGCATTTCGCGATTGAAACCAGCATTTAGCCTTACCCAGGTGCAATGATGTTACGCATACTGTGTAGTCACTGAGCTATTGAGATATTTCATCACTCGACAGATCAGCATTGACATCTCATTTCACCCTATCTTTTCGACAGCTCCTGAATGCAAGTAGCCCGAGTCCACTTGCTCCATTTCCCCTTCTCCGGGACATTCTATACCATATTACAAACCTCTGAAATGGTAATTACGGCTGACAATATTTCCCCAGCTCAAACACCCCCAACTTCATCTTCTTCATCTTTTCCTGATTGGGAAATCGATGAGATAAAAAAAATTTACAAAAAATTTTCATAGTGCAAAAAAAATTTTAGTAAAGCTTGATACTGTGAGAAGAGATAGATCAGTATAATCAAAATGGCTGTTGGAAGACCAGAGCAGAAGAAGCAGACTTCTCGTAAGGGAAAGAGCGCCTGGAGAAAGAATATCGATATCGAAGATGTGGAAAAAGGTGTGGAGCAACAGAGAGAAGACTTGAGATTGTTAGGTACCGATGATGTGGATGCCTTGTTCACAGTGGATACCGTTGGTGATGAGAAAGTGAAATCGAAATACGCCAAAGACGCAAAAGTGTTGAAATCCAGTGAAATCTTACAACAGAGATCCAAACTGCCACTGTTGGATGTAGAGAGAAACAAGAGCAAAAAGATACAAGGTGTGTCGAAGAAAGAAGTGCACAGATTGATGAAATTAGCAGGCAAAGTCCAGGGAGAGACACAGACAAAGACGATATATGAGAAACAAGGATTGGTCAGGAATGCTGCCCATGACATTTGGGGAGAATCGGGTACCAAGAAGAAATCGGTTCCAGAGATTTACGAACAGAAGAGTGCTGTCAGTATAACTAGACCGAAATCTGTCCCAAGAACGATGCAAGAAGAGCCAATTAAGTTGAAAGATACAGTCAAGATTGCACATTCTGGAAAGTCATACAATCCGTCTTTGGACAGCTGGGGACTGTTGATCCAAATGGAATTCAAGAATGAACAGGAGAAAGAAGATCTCAGATTGGCATTGGAAAGTGAAAAGACCAGGATTCAGTACTTGATCGAGAACTTTGACGATAATGGAGAGCTTTCATCTGACGAAGAATCTGGTGAAGAAGAAGAGGATGAAGAGGAAGAGCTCGATAACACCGAGGGCAAATCGTTGTCGGTCAACGCTCCTACACAAAGAAAGATTAAGACCCAGACACAGAGGAACAAGCAGAAGAAACACGCAGAGAGAATGAAATTAGAGCATGATTTGAAGCAGTTGAAAACCCAGATCAAAGAATTGGAAAAGTTGCCAGAAATAGTGTCGAGCTTGACCGAGGCGGACGCTTCAAAACTGATAAAGAACAAGAAGAGAAAGTCCAAGTTGTTCAAATACGATAACATTCAACAGCAGCTTGAAGTGAAATTGTCTAATGAGTTGACTGACTCCTTGAGGGCCTTGAAACCTGAGGGAAACTTGTTCTACGACCAGATGATGAAGATTCAAAACAGTGGTAAAGTCGAAGCAAGAAAGACAGTGTATAAGAAGAGAAAGTACGCTCCAAAGGTTACTGAAAAGTGGACTTATAAAGATTTCAAATAAACGTGCATTGTTCAATTTCAAGAGCTGTTGAAAATTTGCAAAACCCCCAATCGATAACCCCCCTGTGTGGCTGAGGTGACCAGCCACATTACTGAGCCACTGTGCCTGAGCCTAAAGTAAAAAAAAACTGTATTTGACAACAGAGTACTAAATAAATCTTTACCGGCCTAAGATGACTCCTAAAACTCTTGTTCTTCTCCCATGCCACTCCATATGGAAATTTTATGAACCTGTGGATGAATGCGCCCCGGGAACTGACCTGAGTGAATGGTCTTTACTGTCATTCCAATTGGTTTCTCAGGATCAATTAACCTTCATGAAACATTTACAGGAATCTGTATCTTTAGTGGACAAAGACCCCAAATCTGTATTGTTCATCTCCGGAGGCGCTACAAAGCTGGATACAGGGCCAGTAACTGAGGCACAATCCTACTACTATCTCGGGTTGAAACTTGGCTGGATCAAAGACTCGAACAAATCACAGGTCGTTTTGGAGAATTTCGCCAGAGATTCTATGGAGAACATTTTGTTCAGTATAACGAGATTCCACCAATTGTACCAGGAATTCCCGGTGAAAATCGTCATTGTTGGAATGGAGTTCAAGAGACACAGATTTTTGCAAAATCATACACATTTCTTGGGATTGCACGATGTCGAATACGTGGGATTTGATCCAGAGGTGTCCGAGGCCAACGTTGGGGATGACGATTTCTATGCAAGTGAGATCAAAAATGCCGTTAGACATTTCGATGTGGACCCATGTGGGATCAAGAGTCCCTTGAAAGATAAAAAGCTCAAGAGAGATCCATTTAAAAACGGTGCAGAAACCAACTATCTCTCCATCTGCCCGAAAATCTCTCTTCAAGACCTTTACCTGGATGACAACTTGACAAAATACTACTCAAAACAGGAAATTGAAATCAACCAGGATTTTTTGAAACTTTATAAATTTATAACTAATCATTGATGGATACATCTATTTCATCATTATCCAACTTTTCTCTGAAATTTCGTGTGTTGATTTCGATTTGAGTCTCATTATCCTCATCGGAAGACTCATCTTGATACCCGGAACCGTCAAACCCATCTGGTGAATTGGAACCCGACTCATCGGACACATCTTCCAACAAAGAACTCAATTCTCTTTGTCTCAGGAGCACATACGGTCTTCCCAGCAATTGTTTCTGCAAATCTTCAATCTTTCTAGTGATCGAATTCAAATACAACTCACTGTTGTTATTAGACCTGCTGTAACTATTCTTGACGTAATTGAACTCATACTCGTCATTCTCTTTCAACTCCAACACGTAATCGTGGTACTTGATCAACAAAGGTCTATGTGATAAAGTGATGATGGTGAACTTCTTCTTGATCAACATTTCGTACAAATAGTCTTCCAGATCGAACGAAATGGCATTTGTGGATTCGTCCAAAATGATAAACTTCTTGTCGTGGAACAAGATCCTGGCAATGATCATCTTTTGACGTTCTCCACCGGATAAAAGGTTGAACCAGGGGTTATTACCGGTGCTTTCCTCTGAAGGGCAGTAATTCAAATCATTGTTGAACCTCTCCAAGAGATAACGCAAGCCCACTTCTTCTAATATGGACATGATTTGGTCATCAGTGACACCTTTTGCTAACATTTGCGAGTAGTTCAATGGGTAAATGATTTGATCTCTCAAGTTTCCAACATTGAGGAAATATGGTCTTTGACTCACAAACATGATCTCCTGGTCAGAAGGTTTCGATAACAAACCTTGATATACCGGCCATATGGAAGAAATCAATCTCATTATTGAAGTCTTACCAATACCGTTTTTACCCAAAATCAACAAGTTTGAGCCCGAGCTCAATGTGAAACTCAAGTTCTTGATGAGTTTCGTCTCAGGAGGCACAGTGATTGGGACATTTTCGAATCTCAAGCCGTCGTAATGTGTCTGTAATATGCCTTGTATGTCCTCGATGCTCTTAGAACCATAAGCAAAGTCTCTCGAGTGAACTTCGTGTAAACTTCTCAACAAATGGAAGATTCTGTCTGTGTAACCTGACAATCTAGACAAATCTTTGATCGAGAACATGAGTCTACTACCAGCATCCAGCAAAGAAAGCATTAACCTTTTGTTGATGATGAACTGCTTCATGTTCTTGTTCTCATTCTTAACACCACCATTGAAGTTGAAGAAAATCGGAATTGCGGCAAAGAGGTACCCCAAAGCAGACCAGGTGTATTTCAAAATGTAGTCTTCATAAAATTGGTACAAGAACTTGATCTTGTACTCTTTCGTCAACTGTGCCATCAATTTCTCAAAAATTGAGATAATCTTTTGCTTTTCAAGGTGAATACCTTTGTAGAAAGAAATTTCTTCACAATTGTTGATCAAGTTTAAGTTGTAATTGTAAAAAATACCCTCTAAATGGGTCTTTTGTTTCATCAATTTACTGAAATTTGGAGATCTCGTCTTCAAGAAGTAACCGGTGATGAAATAGTTGATAAAGATGCCAATAATACCAAAAGTGCCCAAATTATCTCTCAAATAGATACTGAAAAAGATCAAATCCATAAAAGGTTTACCGATACTGCTGAAGAGAGATGTCAAGTTCAAAGTAAACCTCTTGACGTCCTCTGTAATATACTGATCTACGTTTTTCAAATCCTTGAACTGGATTTTGTAGTAGACAAGCATCTTGTCTAAATACAAATCGTGAATATATCTCACGAGATTTGTTCTAAAATTCAAGGCCAATCTCTTTGTCAAGAATTTTATAGAGGCATTGGTGAACGACAGTGGGAACAGCAAGAGAAACCAATAAATCAAATCTCTCACAAACTTCTTACCGTTCAATCCGATCAAATCCTTCACAATGGTACCATCCAATTTGGTCACCAATAACGATAAATAAGTCCTATTTATCAAGAAGAATATTTGCAAACATAACAAAGCAGCGTTTGTGTCGATAAATTTTGGAATGAGGATCAACTTCCAGATGAGAAACAATTTCTGTACAAAAATGGAATTGAAAACCCCAGATTGCTCATCCACGACAGATCTAAACTGCAATGAGTCCGATTGGAGTTTCACTTTTTCCAAAGATGGAATAGTGATCTTGACTGTCTTGTCCTTTTTATAAGGTACATAGATCTCCCTGGCGCCATTGTCCAACTTTAAAGACGATTTTGACCGCTTCAAAGCGGCGCTGTTCCTGTCTTTTATCGCTTTTATCAATTTTTGCACATTGTACACTATCCCTATAGTGGATGACGATATCACAGTCAAGGAAAACAAGACGAAATAACGTGAATTCACTATTTGTTTCTTGTTCAAATGCCTTTTGAGTAAGGATAAGATCTTTTGGTGTCTATCGACGAACGCCCTCACAGAAGGGGGTGCGTTCACCAACACTCGGCTCAAAGTTTCCGGCATTATTATGGGACTCGAATTTGCGAACTTTCAGTCAATTCAACACACTTGAATGCCCATTAGATGTTCATTTCAAGGATATTCCACCCCTTTATAGTCATCATCGTCTTGCTATTTTAGCATCATCAAATGCACATGGGAATTTGACGTTTTTCGCTAGCATGTGAAAATGTGAGGAGGGGGTGGGTGAAAAGGGAAATTACCGGATCGGGCAGTCGGAATTTTTTTTCCAGTGCAAGAGTGTAAGCATGCCCAGGTAGAACCAGCATTTACACAAGCACTAAAATCATTAGCAGCAAGATAGCATTTTATTCCGGGCAAGATGATTGAAGTTGTCTGTAACGATAGGTAAGTTGAACAAATGCAAATTCCAAAACCCATACTAACACCTTGCAGAGTTGGTAAGAAGATAAGAGTGAAGTGTCTCGAGACAGATACTATAGAAGACTTCAAAAAAGTGTTATCTCTCCAAATAGGCACCTCCTACGACAAGATCATCTTGAAAAAGGGATACACGATATACAAGAACCATATCACGCTTGAAGATTACGAGATCCATGACGGAATGAATTTGGAATTATATTACAGTTGATACAGGCAAATGTCAGAGGAAATAGTCGATATATGGAGCCTTTTTGTTCAATTTCTTCTGTTCCAAGACCCCAAAATCGTCTTCACAGAACTCGTCATCGTTCATGATCCCATTGATGCTGGGATTCAATTTTTTGAACTCTTTATCGCTCTCTGGAGACGCATCAAACACGTTGAACAAATAACTGTCTTCGTCGTTTGAACAGTTGAAAACCTCCATTATCGACAGTTTGTTGCCACATCTGTAACAGTAATTCGGTGCTGACCATACTGTAGTGACTTTCCCTCCCCAAAAGGTCTGGAATCCCTCGTTACACAACTGGTGTGCCCTCAAGATCTTGTTGAACCCGTTTATCTGTAAGAATTTGTTCACAATGTTGATCCCAAATTGGTACCCTGCCCCTCGGGAACTGATCTGGAAGTTCAACAACTCTAGATCCGGATCCGACCACACCAAATCAGCCATTGGGCCGTCATGTGGGATCTCTTTGAACCGGTCAATCACCAATATCGAATTTATAGTCTGTATATTGGGCGACAATCCGCCATGTATGCAAAAGATAGAGTTGTCAATGATGCACAGCAAAACCAAGTAGTCAAAGACATCGGTAAAGTACTGCCATACGGGCGATGCAGAGCCATATTTCGTCAAGCATTCGGTATAGAACCCGTAATTAGTGGTGATCTGTCTCGATTCGTGGTTTCCCCTAATCAAAGTGATCCTCTGTGGGTATTTGAGCTTCAACAGTATCAACAAACTCATTGTTTCTATGCTGTGGAACCCTCTATCCACATAGTCACCCAAAAAGAGGTAATTTGTGTCCGGGGGAAACCCCCCAATCTTGAATATCTCCAACAAATCGTAGAATTGCCCATGTATGTCCCCCACCACGGTGACCGGTGTTTGCATGTGCACGATATTGCTATCTTTGATGAGAAGCTCTTTGAATTTGAAGCATAGATGTTTTAGTACCTGCTCATTGAGCAACTTGCCCTGGTATAACTGTTCCAAGCATTGATCTAGATCTACAGATGTACCTGCATGGGTGGGTAGATGTTAGTCTATGAATTTGGAATTTGCAGCGGAAATCCGCCCTTTTTTGCTCATATGGGTACGACTAGCTGAGCACGGCTTGATTCGACTTACTTTCACTGACTTCTAGTGTCATTACGCCTTGCTGGTCACTCTCCAGCCCCTTCCGATGATCGCATCTTGAAAAGTCCCCAGTGAGCAAAAAAAGTGATCTAAAACCGGAATTTTAGCAGCCCCTGCACGACCCAAACTATTGCAAAAAAATCTTGAAAAGATCAAAAGCACCGCTCTAACGCACCGATCAAACTCACCCCACAGGACCGGTGCCAGAGCCCAATGAAACCCTCAGACCAGGCCGATCACGCGGGAACTGACGCAGAATCGCATAGCGCCGATGCTCTGACAACTTCAGGGTCGAATCCCCGCAGTGGGCTCAGTTCCCCAGCGAGTTCCAGAAGGTACTCGATAAGCACCCAGAACAACACCAGGCTGCAAATATTGCAGAAATTGCAGCCCCCAGGGGTGGCGGTTAAGGCCCAGGGTGATTCCGGAAGGTTCCAAAACAAATTGGACGAGTTGTTGGACAGCGTCGGCCCGAGTTCAGCCGCAGGGAGCGGATCTCAAGACGGCGCTAAGCTCCCTAGCGCCTTGTCTGCCTTGAATTTGAACAGATCACGCCCGCATTCGCCCGTGAGATCGCTGTCGAACTCTTCCAGCGGGTCTTCACCACGGACGCCATTGCTGGTCAATGTCCCGCAGCAACTGTTCCCACCACAGGGCCTGCAGCCGATTGCAACCACTACAAACGGCACCCAGCCGGCAGTTTCCCGTGTCCCTTCGGGTTCTCTCCGGCGATTGAGGTCCAAGTCCGTCAACAAGAGCGGCCTGCCGACGATTAACCCACTTTCGTCGCTGTCGCTGACCAATGGGCGGCCTTCGAAGCACACAAGCACGATCCAGAACAACGTCAAGACGTCGGAAAAGCATTTGCAGTACGAAAAGATGTACTTGAAGAAGATGCAGGAGAAGAACAAGGCCAATAACTTGATCCAGTTGATTGACGACTATTATACAAAGGGCATTACTGCGCCGGGAGACGAAGAGGAAGAGCAGAGCAGTGATGAAGAGACGTCTGATGATGAAAGTGACGATTTTGATAAGAAGAGACTCAACTTGTTTGGAGGTCTCTCTAAGCGAGATTTGCGCTTGAACAACTTGCACGTGAACGATGTGATACACGAAGAAAATGATCTAGCCCAGAGCAACGAAAATTTGCAAGTTCTGGGCAACGAGATGTTGATCAACCCGAATATCTTGAGCAACATCGCTCCAGACCACAATTTGACCACCGTGGACAACCCCTACGTCTCTGAGCGCATAGAATGGCAGTCGATGTTGCGTTCTGTGTTGACTGGAGAAGTTGTGAAGCAGGAGAAGACCAAGATCACGATTCCCACGACAGAGACCGAGAAAGAGAGTTATTTGCACGCCACATACAAGGAAAACTTGTGGCTCGGGATCAGGTCCAAGATCTATGGAAGGTCTGAGGATGAGCAGAAGAAGTTGATCATGTACTCGAGATCCATGGCCGATGACACGATAAATGAGATCTTGAACTTCAGAATTGAGTATCCGGAGGAAACAAATGACGAAAAGTTGTCAGATCCCACATCAACAGATTACAAACTAATCAAATCCATGCGGGAAAAGATCGCCTTGGAGCAAGTGACTAACGTGTTGAACAAGTACGAGAAAATCGAAGACTTGTGGAGGACTCACAAGGATTTGTGTAACGATAAACCTGTATGTCTGTCACCGGAGTTTGAAGAGAGATTGGACTCTTTGAACGCATGGAAATCGATCATCGAGGCGATCAACCACGAGTTAGACGTCTTGAGGCAGTGGATCGGCAACGACGACTTGGATATCTTGAGATGGAACACACCCGCGTCGCTGGAAGGGGCCTTAACGGAGTCTACATTGCGTAAAAACGACAAGATCTTTAACGATGATCGGAGTTTTGTCGAGAGAATCATGAAAGAGAAGGATGTGAATTACATCTTTGAGAGGAGAATCTTGTTGAATTTCGGTCCGTGGGTCAGCAAGGCCAAAAAATCGTATTTAGAGAGTAAGCACATCTTCCAGACGCTAAATTTGCCGTCTTATTTGGACTCTTTGATCAAATTGGCCAATTTCCCATCGTTGTTGATCAAAGAGTTGTTGAATGTGCGGTTGAGTTACCTGAAGAAGTTGAAAAACCCCACCATGATGTTGATCGACCAGATGATTGACGATTTCAGAACGTATTTGAAGTTGGCCTTTGATATAAAGGTGGACTACTTGGCGTACTGTTTCCCCGAGGATGGCTGGAGCTTGGAGAACTACTGGGATCCGTCTTTCGACGAGAGTATCTTGAGTGCCGTCACGTACTATTGTAATTTGTTGAGTAGGAAGTTGTTGGACAGTTCTAGATCATCGAGAACGTTCAGGACTTTCAGAGAACCGGAAGATTTGGAGCGGGAATGGGCTTTTTTGCAGAACATCGGGCTCTATATCGACAATGGAGGCTCATTTATTCTGGAGAATTTCGCAACGATCTCGTCGAGATTGACCACGAGGTTGTCCACCTACATTCAGACGCAATTCCGAGGGCCTCCTGTGTTCAACAAGACCGAGATGATCCGGTGGTACAGCTCTGCGATGGAGAATTTTGGGGCTGTTCGGAGGAAAATGGTGCGGTTGGTGAACGTCTTGAACCAGCATTTCCAGAACGGGGTGCTGTTCAACTTGAAGAGCAACAAGATCATGAAAGTGTTCTTGGAGAACTTGAAAGATACCGGCCATTTCCTCATCTATACGGACAACATCGAGCGGAAAGGTGTGTACTTGATAGCCAGTGGGAACTTGATGGACAGGCCGTTGACGATCAAGAGACTCTTGAACGGATCCCAGCTAGGTGTGGACAAGAGCAAGGCCAGCAAGCGGCATTTGAAAGTGTTGAAGATGTACAACGACCGGCAGGAGGAGAACGACCAATCAGGAAGCCTCGTAGACCTGGACGGACGTCCAATTGTAGATTCTGACAGCAGTGAGGATGAAGAAGAGGAAGAGGACTCGGAAGACGAAAATGTAGATCGTTTCGGCGAAGAACCCGGGTACATCTTGGCCATTTGCCCGTTGAAACCGATGGTTTGGGATGGCAAAGTGTACAACATGGACTTGAATCCGATCCCGATCATCGATATTAAGCCTGGCAAGTTGTTGTTGATCACTCAGGGAGGATCTGTGCGGAATTTGCTCAGGTCCACCGAGAACTTTTTGGACTGTGTCGACGACACCATCGGAGTGCTGTTGGAAAAAAGGTGCTCGCTTCCCAAGGTGAACCACGAGTTGCTCAAGATCAACAGGACTTTCTTCAGGATGGTTTTGAACATGATTGACTGTGTTCCGCTGTCGAGAAACCAGTGTAAAGGTGTCGGGGAGTGCCAGCTGTTGGTCAACGATATCTTCATCTATGTACGAGACATTGGCAAGCAGCTGTTGCGGATGTTTGAGCACTACAGGAAGTCCGAGATCATCGTGAAGTTGATCCAGTTGGCTGTGGAATGGGTCTCTTTCATCGTTGACGACTGTGTTCCCACGGATCCAAAGACTTTCAGGTGGTGTGTGTTGCTGCTCGAGTTTGCCATGGAGATCACCAACGGGTTGAACATCTTGGCAATCACAGAGGAGCAATTCTACATTTTAAAGCAGAAAGTCGGGGGCTGTATGGCATTGTTGATCTCGCATTTCGATATCATGGGTGCCAGGTCCACTGAGAGAGAGAAGAAACGGTTGTTGAACTGGTCTTTGCAGAAACAGAAGAACTTGGACTTGTACGAAAAGGATGAAGACGTGATTGCCGCGTTGAGAGAAGATATAATGAAGAATGTGGGCGAGTTGGAGCTCCAGAGGTTCAACATGCAAGTACAACAGCAGAGTGTCGGGCGGGTCTTGGATGACACCGACACAGAGAACCAGTTCTTGACGTTTTTGGCCTCGTCCTTCTCTTCTGTATCGATCAGATGGCAGAAGGGAAGATTTATCGGAGGCGGAACTTTTGGAAGTGTATATGCGTCGATCAACTTGGACACAGGTGGTGTCATGGCTGTCAAAGAGATCAGATTCCAAGACAGCCAGTCGATCAAGAACGTTGTTCCCCTGATCAAAGACGAAATGACGGTTTTGGAGATGTTGTCGCATCCTAATATCGTGCAGTATTTCGGTGTAGAAGTGCACCGTGATAAAGTGTACATCTTTATGGAGTTCTGCGAAGGAGGATCGTTGGCAAGTTTGCTCGAGCACGGCAGAATCGAAGACGAAACGGTCATCCAAGTGTATACGTTGCAGATGTTGGAAGGTTTGCTGTACTTGCACCAGTCTGGAATCGTGCACCGTGACGTGAAACCGGAAAACATCTTGTTGGACCACATGGGAATCATTAAATTCGTAGATTTCGGTGCTGCCAAGGTGATTGCAGCAGGCGGACGTACCCGTGATAACAGAAACTCCAAGAAGTTGAACAGTATGACGGGGACTCCGATGTACATGTCTCCTGAAGTGATTACAGGATCCTCAGCTGGTAGACATGGCTCTGTAGATATCTGGTCGTTGGGATGTTGTGTCTTGGAGATGGCCACTGGTAGAAGACCATGGCTGAACTTGGACAACGAATGGGCAATCATGTACCACATCGCTGCAGGTCATTTGCCTCTGTTTCCTAATCCGGACCAGTTGAGCGAACAGGGACGTAAATTCTTGAGTAAATGTTTGGAACACGACCCGAATAAGAGAGTCAGTGCCGCAGAATTGTTGAATGATCCATGGATCATGAACATAAGGAATGAACTGTTTGGTGATATCAGTTCGTCATCGTCTGATGTTGGTGACCTGCAATGATATTGCTGATGAACAAATCGCCAGTAGTGATAATACACACTCACATCAATGGTTGTGCTTTGTTAATGGACCAGTTTTTGCTAATTATTTGTGTTTATAGATGTGGAAGTAATTGTACTGTTATGATTTTGAGGCTCGGTTGTGTAGGTGATGAGAATTTTCACAAAAGCGGTGAACTTGGTATCTGGGAATTATCCCTTTTTTTATTTTGTTTCGCTAGTTCAAGTTATCAAAAAAATCTCAGTATCCTTTCACCAGCATTTAGCTGTAAACATTGCAGCCACTGATCCTGATTCTTGAAGTTCATCTCTGGACCAGCCACCGTTGCTCTTTTTGACAGATCCCTAATGTTGTATCATTATACCTGCCCTGTATTCCACACTCATTTCTCAAATTTCAATAATTCAAACAAACTGTGACAATTATCTTTCGTTTTGCTGAAATACGAACAAGTTCACTCAATCCCGTATTCCTGCATCTTGTTGTCATTGGCGATCTCTCAAAATCTAAAATCACCACCCAAAGTCGGGGGTTTACACAATCTTTCTAAATTCCAAAACAGTATGAACACCCCCTTTTGCGCGCAATTTCCTCCAATGGTCACATCAGCGTTGCAGAAATTATGTCTTTGAAACATTGCCATCAAGAAATGAAGGGCACCCAGGTACCAACTACCTCTTTGATCCCAACATTGAAGTCTACCATTGCTTTTTAAGCCATTGCAGTCATTTAAATTCTCATACATCCCCAATTTACCCGAGCTACAAGATCGTACCTCTGGTGATCTGCCTTCCGCCAATCTCCTTGGATGTTGCTTTAATTTCTGAACTATGACTATCCGGCCAAATTTCCGCATTCAGATAGATTTATATTGTATTCGGTACAGACACCATAATATAAGAAAACAGTACGGTTTATAAACGACTAATGGACCCATTGGACCTGGAACACCATCATAACTTGATCTCTTCTTCACTGTCCCACAGTTCTCTAACAAATCTCCAATGCAAACCGGTCTCCGACTTCAAATCATGACTATCACCTTTGATCGATCCGGAAGGAACGTTTTTAACCGACAAGTTGGCCAAAGTACTCAATCCCAAGAACGGATCGGTTTCCAGGTTCACGTCTTGCTCTGTGGCATCTGAGTTGAGCAAATCGATTTCTTTGAAAAACCGTTGGTTCCATTTAATGCCAGCCAGTTCTTCGTCTCTTCTCTGTTGCCTCTGGGCTTCCTCTAGCAACGATTTCTCCTTGTGTATCAAATCGTAGTCACCAATTTTCACAGCAGCAGCGACTTTTTGCCATGCTCTTCTGGTTTCCAATTCGTGCTGTTCTTCAATTGGCTTCACTTCTAAAGAATGTGGCTCTTTGGCCAAGGCATCAAAGAACAATTCTTCTTTCTTCGAAGAGGAAGAACCCTCAGAAATGAACGATTTGCCAGACCATTGTCCCGAGATTGTGAACAAGGCCTTCTCTTTTTTGGCAGATGCAGCCTTGTCTTTGAACACTCTGGCCTTGAAAGAGTTCTTTTTACCACTGAAATAGCCTCTACCACTGAACTCTACAATGGCAAGTTGACCCGAAGAGGCCTGGATGTACACTTTACCGTCCAATTCGACAAACGGATTGGCTACGAGCATTCCCTCTATGTGCAACGGTGGTAATGTGATCAGATAACTCTCGCCCATGTTCTTGAACTGGAGCAAAGCGTGGCCATACTGCTTGACGTTCAAAGAGGCAGTCGTAGAGAAAGAGGCCTTGACACCGTTATAACCCTGTAAAACGGTGTTATTCTTGTCGTTGGCAATGGCATATGCTGTCACAGGTGGATGGTGTGATACTTGTTCACTTATTAAGATGGTTTCCCCCGTGGTGGCGTCACCGGGCCACTTTCCCACGAATAACTCACCTAAAAATGGGTTTAACGGTTTCTTTTCGCTTCCCATGCTCTCATTTCTGGAGCAATATTGCGATCTCAAAGTGGAAATGAACCATTTGGTCACTGCTAACAATCTTTGGGTGGCGATGTCTTCATTGGTGGTTGGTTTTCCGTCGCCGATAAAGTTCGGAGCGATTAACAAGTCCTGGTGCTCCGCCCAATATTCAGAGTACTCAGTCAAAGAAGTTGGGGATAAGATGAACGGAGGAGCCGTTAAAGAAGACAAATCACCATTGTACGAAGCGATCGATTTCAAAAATGAAGTCCATGTAGTTGATGACGCAATTCCAGACATGATTGATGTGGTGTGCACTTGATGGGTTCGTCGTATCTATAAATTACTTTTGGGTGGAGGAAAAAAAGCTGCCGGGTCGTGTGCGGGAGATCAAAATGGGATTCGGATGAGATGAAGTCAGGGTGTAGTGAGTGGGTTGGAGGATTGTAAAGTGACTGAGTGGTGGGGAAGTGGGCAATCAGAATCAAAGGGCGAGTTTAAGGGATTTAGAGAGGATTCTTGACGTAAATTAGCGGTTTTAACAGGGACTTGGTGGATCGGTGCAGAGGGGTTATCAGTGTAACAAAATCTAGTTACAGAGCGAAGAGCATAAAGCAAAGAGCTTTTGACTACAGTTCAGGATATCTACGTCTCCCGGGGCAATTATGGGCCATTTTTGGGCAACCAGGTCGGTTTTCTAAACCAGTGCCTGGGTCCAGTGCCAGATTCAAACCTGGAATATCAAATCCACTATGTACAATCCAACACCCCTCTTTTGCCATATATGGTATATATTTGTACACCAGCAGTGCCCAGCTCTAGATCTCACATCGAACCACAATATCGAGCAACGACAT
Source organism: Nakazawaea sp. yHDR128 (assembly GCA_030571255.1). Lineage (NCBI taxonomy): Eukaryota > Fungi > Ascomycota > Pichiomycetes > Alaninales > Pachysolenaceae > Nakazawaea > Nakazawaea sp. yHDR128. Next base: position 1,118,320 of record JAJLXL010000009.1, on the reverse strand, counting down.
TCCAAACACATTGAACATTCCGTCATATGCACAAGCAAACACTCATCTAACGCAGCCTGACCCAACAATTTACTAAACAATTTACCAACTGCCGAGTCATAGTTGCCCAATTCATTTCCTCAAATCTTGTACAAAAATATGCACGAAACCAGGAACACTATAATTTCATTACTACAACCACAGCACCGTGCACAAATCCCCACTACAGAGTTACAGATTCAGAAATTGGCATTGACAGATCTTTCCTACACAAATCTATCTGCGTAATAGTGTTTTCGCGATATCACCCAACAACCTTATTCCAAGGACTTGTCACTACTCTATCGGCTTATCGCAATTTCTCATCTCATCGCTCATCGCCTATGCTGCAAAAAATGCACCGTATTCCACTTTATCGGTCAGACCACACGATATCGGTCCAAAGGCATGATCAACATATACCACCAACGCGTCTCCAATGCGTCAACACTTATTCTCCGATAACGGCTCAATTAGTCTTTCGTGTTCTATTGTCCTAACCCCCATCAAACTTATATTCAGCCACAGATTTAGGCTCTCAAAAGAGGCAAAAAGTTAAACACGAGCAACTAGTACCAAAAATAAGTAAGCCTCCAGCTGTTCGCGCAGTACCTAAATCTTACACGTTTTTGGTACTCTGTCGGACATATCGACGGAGCGAGGAAAAAAACATGCACAGATCGCGAAGATGCGAAATATAAAACCCCCCAAAATCGCACAGTGATGGCAATGGACAACACCAGACAGATATGACGAGTGTACAAGTAGAAACTACACCAGCAAAGACCAGAATGACTCCAACACCTATAAGCACGAGATTCACCCAGAGTGAGATCTTACCGTTAAAAACAGATGTAGGCGCCTTGCTGAACAGAATTAACCTGAGAACAAGAGTCGTACATAACCAGATCAACAAGATGATGACCTTGAGATTCGCTTTGCTGTTGAGAGATTACAAGATCTACAGGCAGGGACTTCAGATGTATTTCCATGTCTTTTCGCTGATCGAATACTCTTTACAGAGAGAATTCGACGACCCAAACAGTAAATGGGCGCCCCTTTTGCAAGAGATTTGGCACCCAGCCGTGCTGAGGAAAGAGGCATTGTACCAAGATTTGATGTTCTTTTACGACAACGACGAATCCAAGTTCATCAAACCGATCTTGCAAGAACAGATCAACTATGCCGACTACATCAAGAAATCGACACTGGAAAAACCGTATTTGTTGTTGGCATACATGCACGTTTTGTATTTGGCGTTATTTGCCGGAGGAAAGATATTCAGATCCGATATCGCCAAGGCCACAGGGTTTTATCCAAAGGTAAAGGGCAAGTCCCATGAGGAAGTGATGTTGTACGGGACAAATTTCTTGCGTTTCGACAAGGTGGAAGACGAAGAGAGCTTGAGAATACAGTACAAGAGAAATTATGAATTGAGCACAAGAAACGCCTTGACAGAGCAGGAAAAACTGGATGTTGTCGAAGAGAGTTATAAGGTGTTTGAACTGAACGGGACTTTGATCAAGGAGATTGAATCTCGTAACATTCAGAGATTGAAATCGAAACTCTCATATAAAGTGCTGGTGTACGGTTACTACGCTGCCATAGTGTTGATCACTTTGTTATTTATTTATTACACCAGACGTTTAGTGGTGCATGCTTTGTTTTAATTCGGAAATTCATCTTTGATCTATATACATGTAGGAAGGATCACCTCTTCAATCTGATCTTCAATGCCCTTTGTGCCTTTCTTCTCTTTCTCAACTTGTGTTTCTTCATCATCTTCTTTCTCTTTCTCTTGACAGAGTCCATCTGTAGAGTTTCAGTTTGATCTTGGATAGGTTCGATTTTAGCAACAATGTCACCTCTGAGCAACTCGTTCAAGCTCGGTATCTTGTGGAATTGCCCCAGTGGACTCTGGGACACCTTCACCAAAGGTGTCACCTTCAGTAATGGACTCGGTACAGCCTGGTGAATCGGGCTCCTCACAAACAAAGACGCATATCTTCTTGTAGCGCGGGACGTCACCAGCACATTTGTCGCTATTCTTCCCGGAATAAGTTTGTTCAACATGCTCTACCGCTGGTCTTGAACCACTATCCGTCGAGTCAGGAGTCGATTTGAATAAAATTTTCCATTTTTTTTGTGCGGTGGGTGTTTTTGGTAGCATTTACACGACTATACATTCTAGTGGTACATGGTCAGATGGCCTGGTGTAACGACAGATACTGCAATACAAACTCCTTCTTGACCTTTTCCCAGGAGCTCGGGTCGAAGAAGATGTATATCCCGCGCTCACTCTGGTTGTTCTGTTGCACTGGTTCCACCTGAGAATCCTTTGTCAACCAGAGTTGCAAATCCTTGTGGAACCTCCAATTTCTGCCGTTCAACTGCTTAGAGGCCCATTCTTGGAGGTAATGGTTCGGTCTCGTGTAGAAAATGAAGAACAAGTTCTCGTCTGTGAGCGCAGCTATCTTTTCCTCGGTCATATTCTGTGGTTCTACAGATTCGAACACCTTCAGCTGTGTGTTTGCATCTGGTTCCACCTCAGATCTGATGATCTCGGGCCAAGGGGTCTCGAAATTGACAGAAAGTTTCCCCTTTTCCAAGAAATCGAGCCCCAACATGTTGACGTCGGTCCCCATTGTGAATTTGACCTGGTCTGGGTACTCCATCTTGATGGTGCTCAACAACCCGTTCAAACCGAATTTGTCGATATCCGGGATCAGATCTTCGTCGATTTGGTTCTCGTTGTTGTCCAGTGTTGCCGGTGTGATCCCGAGCACTGTGCTAGCCAGATTTATCCCATTATTGTTGGCCAACGGCGTGTTCAGCCTCGATGTGGACGCGAGGCCAGGAGGTAAGATATGTGTTGAGGGAGATGGCTGGACGGCCAGTTGCGGCGGTTGCTGCGCTCCTAACAGCGGGAATTGGTCACTGTCATGTGATACACCATTCACTGTGTCTCTCATGGCGGATGCCAGCCAACTGTTCATGATTGATCGGTGTCCTTTGATGGCGGGTTTGATTGTCTAGCGCTTTCTCAAAGCTCTGAATTTTTTTTTTTTGATTTTTTGTTCACTCCATCTGCTTTTCTAAGAGATCACCAGGCAAGATGAGTAGAAGATTGTTACCGAATATCATTGTCACAGGGACGCCCGGATGTGGCAAGACATCTCATTCCCTGCGGTTGTGTGAAGAATTTCCAAAGTTGAGACACTTCCAGATCGGGGAAGTGGCCAAGAGATTGAACTGTTTCGATGGGTTCGATGAGGCCAGAGACACGAATATCGTCGATGATGATAAATTGTTGGACGAAATCGAGCCGGATTTGGAAAAAGGAGGTGTAGTGGTGGACTGGCATGTGTGTGAGATTTTCCCGGAGCGGTTGATCGACTTGGTGGTGGTCTTACAGTGTGATAATGGAGTATTGTACGATAGATTGGCCAAGAGAGGCTACAAACAGAGCAAGATTGAGGAGAATTTGGACGCCGAGATCATGCAGGTGATCTTGCAGGAGCTGAGAGACAGTTATGCACCTGAATTGTTGGTGGAATTGCACAGCGAGGAAGTGGAGATGATGGAACAGAACGTTGAGAGATTGGCTGGGTGGGTCAGACAGTGGTTGGAGGACCATCCAAAGGGGGTGTCAAATGAGTTACAGTCATCCGAAGACGAAGACGATGATGATGAGTAGAAGATGATGAGTAGAAGTGTATTGTTCTATAAAGTAGACCTTCAGCTATTGTATTAGGTGAATGTATCGTGTTCCGGGGGTTTTCGTCCATTTCCGGACATTCCGGACATTCCGGTCAAACCGACTACCGGTCATCAACCATCAACCATCACTTACAGGTGCTCTCCGGTGAGCAAAAACTTTCTGAACTTGTCCAACGCCCGGTACCTATGACTGATAGTGTTCTTAACCTCCTTAGGCATCTCCGCATACGTCTGGTCGAAGCCTATTGGTTGAAAGACACTGTCAAAACCGAAATTTGTCGGTCCCCTCGAGTCGACAATGATACCCTCGGTAACACCTTGGAACAACAAGACGGGCTCCCCCGGTCCTTCACAGTACCCGTATGTACAAATTGTGTTTGCGCTCTTGTCTTCAAACCCTTCCAACATCTTTACGAGTCCAGACAAACCAACCAGCAGCACAAACCACTTGATGTAGGGGCCGGGTAAATTATTGTAGGCATTAAATCCAAGACATGTGTCTTCGACAACTGCTGGTCCGCCCACTATAGTTGCTGCCTGTTGCAGTTTATGGATGGTGACTTGTTCGATGGTGCCCTGGAGCTCGTCAAGGTCCAATTTCCTGTTCACAATGGTGTAGTCTCCGATGACAGTGGTGTCTCTTCCCTCTGAGAGAATGTGGAGAAACTCTTTCAATTTGTTAGCGTTTCCCGTGACAAAAGTGATTTGCTTTGGCATTGTGGTGGTGAAGTGGTCCAGAGGTGAGAAAGTGGTTCAAAAGTGCCAAAATTGGGGCCAATGCCTGGTCTTATATCAACGAAATGACTAATAGAAACCCTATCACTATTGACACGGTATTATTTTACACACTGACATAGGCCTATAGAAAAAAATTTTCACTACTAACTTTCAAACCTCTTTCTACTTGAATCATCTTACAATGTACTTCTGGATAACCAGCTACTATCTCTTGGATATAAGAATAGATACATAGCAAAAATGGCCGGAAGGAGAGAGATGATTAGACCTTTTTAATAATCTATAGTTATTTGGAGCAATTCTGTGTTAACAATAGTTCGCTTAAAGGTTACAGTTATTAGATCTGACAGGTGTTGAACGCCAACTGTCTCACATGCCACTGGATTCGGCACTATATCTCAGTGTGGAACTCTTGAAGTAAATTCAGGAAACTCTTTACCCCTGTAGTCGTAATTTGGCGCCACCCGGCGGTAGTTCTAACTCCCACTGTTGCTGTCTTGCTATTCGTATTCTGCTCTCCAATTACCGCATTCGGCGCATCGATGACTATTTGCAGGGTCACTAGCGGATTAGTACCCGGTAAATTTAAAGATCACTTTGATCTGAATCCCAAAGTCTATAGATCATTCAGCACAGCCAAAGTTAAATATCACCATAGAATGAGCGTGTTAGATGGTGTTATCAGCATTTCCAGAAATAACACACCAGCAGATGGTGGCTCTGGATATCTGTCAATTGATACCTGCATTTCTATCGATGGTGGCTTGCATAGTGTCATTGTATCTACTTCGAAAAATCCCGAGAAATCTGGTGCGATTCCGCCATTCCATGATAAGATTGATCTTGCTCAGTGATTTGATGAGACTGGTGCTCCAATTCATGTTCCCTTGGTTTAACATTAATGCCATAGTGCAGTCACACATGAACTCGAAATTCTTGACCACTGACGTCTTCCCATTTTGCAATTTCGTGGGGTTTTTGGTGAATTATTCCTTTGATTTGAACGACTTCATCATGTTAGTGATGGCCAAACATACACTGATGTTGATAATCAGACCGCAACTGAGAAACGCATCTACAGATGCCGAACGAGGGCTAAATCCGTACAAGAACATCATAATTGCAGTCATATTGATAGTACCCGTTATATTGAACGGGATAGTGTTCATAACAGCTTCATTTCATAACTATGTCACTTTCTGCTACATCCCTCATCAGCCGATGTACTCGAGATTTGTCAGTTCCTGGGCTTTTAGGTTTTTCACCATACTTTCAATTTTCATAATCTACGTCTCAATCTACGTCTACATCTACATGCGGTACACAGAGTTGCAGAATTTACAATTGCATTCAGAGACCTCAGCTCAGGTAAAAGGTATAAACAAGTTGATTAGCTTCTTCCACCTGGGAAAATCGTCATATTCGTCACATGAAGAGAGCCGTGCTGGTTTCACGGGTCACCCGGATCAGGTTCAGATATCGTTGAAAGAAGAGTTGTATCAGAATAACAGAGCCGACTTCAACAGCAGAAGGTTACTGATATTCAAGAGCTTGAAATTTATCTTTATATACCCGGTGTCGTATTTCTTTGTGTGGTTTGTGCCGATGATTGCCCAGTGTTACCGGTATTCGATGGGAAAGACTCCGATTCTGTTGTACTGTGTGACAGTATGGTTTCAGCTGTTTGACGGGCTAGTGCAGAGCATAATTTTCTTTATCCGGGAGAAGCCTTGGCTCATGATCGAGAACGATAATGAGGCAAGAGATTCCATTGAGGGTGGCTCAATTCGTGCGGCGCCGATTTCTGCCGATCCTACGACTACGTCATCGAACTCATCGGGCGAGGGAAATATGCTTGAATTAGACGAATTTTTACGGGGGTGATCCGGTCAGTGCTGTTAGTTGATTTTTGGAATTTGATAACCCCCAAAATGTATGAAAAATATGTTTGTACAATATGTACATATTGTGCGTACTAAATTTTGTGTGTACTAAATAGCCAGAGTTCGAATCGCCGTGATCGAGTCCCAGTGCTAGAAACGCCCCAGTAGCAGAACACAGCCATCGCCACATTCTATCTACCCTCTCTTTACCTTTCCCCGCCCAGAGCCCGCCCTGAATCACTACTTATTAGTAGATCTCCCACTACCAGCTCAAACCCTTATCTGAGTCTGCTGAGTCCGCTATTCCCTAAAGAGAAAACGAAAATTGGTCATTCCAGAAATTTTTTTTCATTTATCAGCACAAGAAGACCATTGGAAGGCGACATTTGAACGGGCAATATACCATACACCTACCAAAAACAGCACAGAAAAGGATGGTTTTATGGTACAAGACGACCCATCGTTATAGTGACAACGATTTTGCCACAGTTTCCAAACTGTACTTGAATCGGTACCCGAATCCATTTGCATCACATGTTTTATCTATAGATTTGATCGATATAGAGATCACTCCACTGGGGAAATTACTACAGACAAAGTTGATATGTAAGAAAGGGAGATTACCAAAGTTTTTGTCACCGTTCTTGGGTCTGATCAACCAGAGTTGGATCGTGGAAAAGACCGAGATCGATATGAAATCTAACACCATGATGGCATACACCCGAAATCTTGACCACACAAAAGTGATCAGGATCGAAGAGTACACCAAATTCCAGTACGATTCTGCTAACAAGGTGATTTCCAAGAGCTTTGTCAAGTTCAGTTCAGGATTTCAAAGAACCAGTATCAAGGAGAGAATCGAGAATTGGTCGCACCAGAGATTTGGTGAAAATTTGGCCAAATCGAGACAGGGCTTGAATTTCGTCATTGAGAGCTTGAAACAGTCTCAAAATGCCTTGCCAAACACTCATGATTAACGAACTATTTATTGTCATTTCCGGGTTGGTGTTCTATATACGTCTATTCAATATACGATATTTATTATAAAACTGCCGCAACATGTAACATGTAAGACAGAACCTGAACATGCTGAATGTTGAGATGATAACTTCTTAACGTTCTATGAGCTCAACATACTAACATACTAACACAATAACATCTTAACGTCCTACAACATACTAAGGTTATAATATGATCAGATCTTAACATGCTAACAGCTAACATTCTAAGATGCTGAGATGTTAAGGTGTAATGTAAGATGAGTAATGCCAACATACCAAGCATGATTGGACTAGGCTAGGCAAAACTCAACTCCCATCCCAAATCCTTCACAATAGCCGACCAATCGACACATCTCTCTCCATAGACATTGCGTTCCCACACTTGTAACATGATCTCCTTCAGTCTAGAGACGTTACCGTACTGGTATCTTTTATGGAACTCATCAAACTTCTTCAAGACCCATTCCCGGTCCACCTGGTCACTCAAATTGATCCCCAAGATGAATATAGGAAACACCAACGAGCTCTCGACACTGGATCCTAACACGATGTTGAGACATCTCAACAACTCGATGCACAAGAACTGGATATCGAGGGATCTGGGGCTCAACTTCATGATGGCCTGTCTCAAGTGCAATTTAGCGGTGATTTGGAAGCTCTCGAACAACGTCAATTGCAATTCCACATCCTCGGGACTCAATTTGTATAAATCGCTGAAATTCGGTTTCAGCTGGTCGATTTCCAGATCGAGTTTCCGCAGAGTGGAGCTCATCTGTTGTAATAAACCATACCGGTTCTTGTAAGAATTGTCCGACAACGTCTCGCTGGTCATCTGCAACATCTTGGAGAAGTTCATGGCGAAATTGCTGATCTCTCCGATCAACTGGAACAACGGTCTGGATAATCCGTGCAAGGGATCTAGACCGAATTTGTTCAGGTTGATCACAAAGTGGTAATCCTCTAGAGGGAATTGGATACCACGCTCAATGATGGAACTCGTCATGACATCATGGTACGCAAAGTTCGTCACGAGCCAGTGCCGTGTCTTGGAATCGTTGAAATTACGTATTCCCTTGTACCGGATGATCTCGGCACATCTCTGCAACAAATACGACCAGTTGGACACATCTCCTCTACATATTTCTGCTCCGCACAAGATCAAGTAGTTTGCGATTTTCAAATTCGCCAGCTGGTCGTCCTTTATCGTGTTAACGTCCAATTTTTGCCTGCTTGTCACCAGCAACGACTTCTCCAAGTACGCATTTCCCTCGTCGTTCATCGTCATGTGGAACGCCGACCATGCGAGAATCCCATACAAGACTCCGAGATCCTGGTGTGCCATGGGCAAGAAAGTCTTCAAGAACAAGTTCTCTTCCTGCGGCACGATAGAGATCTTGGGGCCCAAGATGCTCCGGAAATAGTCGTATAGTTTCAAGCCGGTGCCATCCAACCGCTGGAGCAACTGGACATTCGAAGATGGTGCATACAACAACGCTGACAGAGTCGTGTCTTGAAGTTGGTCGTCCTGGTCCTGGCCAGTGACGTCACCTTGCAAGTCCAATTCCTGGATCTGCGGGCTCTGGTGGTGCCGTATACTATGCGGACTGTTCTGAGTGTACTCTAGACAGTTGTCGAGGCTCATCAAGAAGGGTGATAGCAGGAAAGGTGAGGGCAGTTTGGGCGATGCGACGGTATAGACATTGTTCCCGGCATTTGCCGGGCCAGTTCCCTCAAGATTTGGCTGTGAATTCGAGCCACTGCCCAAATCGGCCCCTGAGGTACCCCGCTCCATCACGACAACCATTTCGGCACTTTTGGCCGGCTTTCGGCACCGCTTTCTGGTCTTGTTATCTTCGTCTTCGATCTCCACTTTTCTCCTCAAGTTCTTCAACTCGTCCGCGCTCATATCAGGGGCTGCCCAAGTGCAGTGCCGTTTCAACCGTCGGCAATCCCCGCACGTCGGGCGGATCTCGTCGCATCTTTTCTTCCGTATTTTGCATGTGACACATCCGGTTCGGCTTCGTTTGTTCTTCTTCAGATCTGTGTGCCGTTCGCCGACAGCGTTATTTCCGTCGGATATTGCTCGGACCTTCGGCTGCTGGCTTGGGATCTCGTGCACCCAGTCTATCGGTGACATGCTGCCCAAAACTGTGTCTCTTGCGGCGTCCATGGGTCGGTCGGGTGTACTTTCGGCGGGTCGTTGGTCTTATCAGCGAGCTTTAAGATCGAGATTTGTCTCTGCGCGGCGGTTAGATCACGTGACTGGTCGTGGACCGGGACCCAAAAGGGTGTTTGAAAACAGCCCCTGTTTCGGCGAGAGACAAAAGAGCCCGAGACAGCCCCGGTATGGTCGGACGCATGCCATCAAATGTTCAACCGTTGCAGTGCTATTACTCCGCTCCTGCTCTGCAACTGCCCTCCAACTGATCGGCCCTATCAACCGTCACTTTCCGCTTTGACCAAACCCGACCAAAAGACGATTTACACCGTTTTTGAATAACCATCCCCTCTGCTAACTCTGTTGGTTGCATTTGTCTTGTCCACTTTTGGGGGTAATTTTTTCTTGCCATTAGTCAACCGTTTTGCTTATGTAAGATTGCTTCATGCACAAGCTGAATTTGTAACCCGATGGAATTCTCCATTTATGCTTACTCAGTTTCCTCTACGACTTGCTTTGAACGGTATAAATACCCGTCAGTTTCTCATTAAATCTCAATCCTCTAAATTAAAAATTTATCACAATTTTCTTCATCACAAAATGAGTTTACCAAAGAAAGTTTTGATCGCACTCACATCTTATAACGGAGTCTTTTATGCCGATGGTCTGAAGACTGGTTTGTTTTACAGTGAACTGTCGCACCCATATCATGTCTACACCAAAGCCGGTTTCGAAGTCGATTTTGTCTCCGAAACTGGCACTTTTGGTCTCGATGAGCACTCTATCTCTTTAGATTTTTTGTCACAACAAGAGATCGATGAGCATAAGGACCAAGATGCTGCCATTACCAAGGCTTTCAAAGCCGTAAAGACTCCAGACCAGGTCAATTACAAAGACTACGGTATTTTTTTTGCCGCCGGAGGCCATGCCACTTTGTTTGATTTCCCAACGGCTTCCAAATTGCAACAATTGGCTTCTGAGATTTACCAAGCTGGAGGAATTGTCGCTGCTGTTTGTCACGGTCCAGCTCTCTTTGCCAACCTCAAGGACTTGGATTCTGGTGAACCCCTTCTGAAGGGAAAGAAAGTCACTGCTTTTACCGATTTAGGTGAATCTATGATGGGTTTGACCGAGATCTTGAGCGACAACAATGTAAAGACCTGTGAACATGTTTACAAGGACATTGGTGCCAACTACGTTGCTCCAGCCCAGCCTTTCGATGACTTTGGGGTCGTCGATGGCAGAGTTGCTACTGGACCAAACCCAGCATCTGCTGGAAGTCTTGCCACAAAGACTTTGAACATTTACAAAAATTTGTAGATGTGATCTTTTTACCATTTATACATTTATATGATAATGCAGACGTGCATTCAACCATCACGTAGAGGTTATGCAAAGACCATCAGTGGATACTCAACGTTTTTAATCCAATACCAGAGTCACCTATATGAATAATCTTCTCCGGGCAGCAGAGAGCAGGAGTTGAGGCTCATTTTTTAACATTTCAAACCCATGCGTAGCGCAAATCTCGTAAAATCCAGCATAATGGGACCGTCCCATTTCACGCACCACTTCGGTATCGACTACTGCCATGAAATGGAAGAGTTGGTCATATTTGACGAAACTCTTCAAATTTTTATACAATCCCAAAGTGTCAATGGCATGTTGAAGATCACAACGGAGTTGCAACAGTCCATCTTCGGTGAACGTGTTCAAGTTCAATATGCTCTCGTTGAAGAATTTGACGACCCGGTCTTCAAATTTACTCAAAACTGGAATCAAGTCAATCTCTGATAGAGTTCTGAAAATGTACTCCAAAATGGGCATCAAGGCATTGATCCCTTGAGACAATTCTAAAGTCGGCTCACCGGTGAATCCCGACAATTGAGACCAGCTCGAGATCCGGAAATACGGTTTCAAACATCCGTTGACTTCTTTATTTATGAACTCATCGATGGTTTTCACGACTCTTTCTCCAGCTTGATCATAACTCTGGATCAACGTGCTGAAAAAAGTGTCCTCGTTGATCAATTTGGACAATTGCACAAAAAGCAAGTTCTCATTCCAACTCTCCATGGACTCTACAGTATATTTTAAAGAACAATATATCCTCAACAAACGGTCAATACCTTTTATGCCGACAATCAACTCTTCTTCTTCAGATTTACTTGAGAGAAGCTTAAACTTCTTGAAAAGATTGTTAAAGGCGTTCAACAGTTCGTCCAATCTCCCATAGTATCTCTCCAAGATACGCAACTGGATCTTGGACAATAACTGCAATTTGAAACGGAGATTCTTGATCAACTTGTACTTCAAATTCAAGTTGTTCAAGAGGTTTTTGATCAAAATTGACGAGTTTGTAGGTTTCGTCATCCAGGCATCGACACTCTCAAAATCGATCTCAAATGCGTCTTCGTGCAGTATGATCTTGTTGTACTTGTCAAAGTTGAAGTTCCTCTCGAATTCCAACCACCTGTTGCTGATATTTTCGTCACTAAGTATGAGTTCATCGACAAAATTGATGTTGGTTCTGAAAATTTTCACATAATAGTCGTCGTTGCTCAACATCTCTTCAATCAAATGTATCAAGAGCGAAGACGAGGTCTTGTCGTCGGAGACGTTTCTGATCAACTTGAGATTCTTTTGCATCTTGTGCTTCAAAATCTCCACCACTGTGAAAACGTACTGTTCCTTGAAAGAAGACTTTTCATAGGGTGTATTTTGCAACATCTGTGAGTACTCGGAGTTCAAAGAGTCCAACCTGGTCAGCAACCACTCACGTACAAAGTTGAACACCCACTCTGGTTTATCCAACATGTTTGTCTCCAGATTGGAGTCGAAATGGAATTTGAACTTGAGTGCAAAGTTTTGGCTAATCATTGCTTCAAGAGCCCACAACGGTCTCCGATCTCTATATATCGGGTCTAATGCTTGCAATTCCAACAAATTTTTCAACTGCTCTATCGAGGGCACTTCGCCTTCCAGTGATTTGTCAAAAACTGGCTTGATGTTCGTAGTTATCAAGCGTGAAATCTCTTTTGTGACACTGTCCAAGATCTGTGTTCTCAATTTGCTACTTGGACCGTTTTGAAACAGTTTTAGACTTTCTGCGACTTGTTTCAATGCTCCGATGATGTCGTTGGGATCCTCAGACTTGAGCTCTCGTATCTTGTCGTGCAACGGTTTATACTGTTCGACCAATTGCTGGTCTCTTGTCACGTCATCCACATCGCCCAATTTGTCAAAAACGTCGGTGAACAACTGTATCTGGCCATATTTTTGCGCCAATTCAAGCAAATCAGTCTTAACTTCATCCAAGGTCTTGGATCCGCTGAGAAAACTGTCAATTACCAAGTTTAAGTGCTGTGAAATCTCCACTGACTGGGCGACTATGGATTCGTAGACATCTTCGACATCTTGGTCGTCTGTGCGCAGAATACTCTTCTCGAGCAGCTCGCGCTCGGAGTTTAATTTACTCACGATCGCATCTGTATTCTTCAAGTCGTCGATCGACAGGAAGTTCGTGTTCAAGAAGTCCATTGTTCGAGGACGTGATGAGTTTGTCTACATTTGTATTTTAATTCTTGATTTGATTTTTTTTAAAAAGTCGTGCACCATACAATGAATATAAAAGGGATAACGCTTTTGGGGGTTATGATCACTGCAAACTGGCCTGTCTTTCGTAGAATTCCACAATCTGTTCACTGGTGGTGGCATCTTCCACACCTTTATCGTCTCTGATCCTGAGCAATCTGGGAAATCTCAAGGAGATCCCCTTACCGTAAGTGCTGGCCCCTGCTTTGTAGATAGGTGACAACGACAAATCGGCAGTCAAGACTTCGAAAACAGTTGTAGGTTCGAACCACACGTCCGGAGCGGCATTTGAGTTTGTCGTGTCATACACGTAAAACGGCTTCGGCTTTGAAATCTCGGTCGGTTTCAATTTCTCCGATAACGAGGCCAAGACTTCTTCGCTGAACCCGGTTCCGATCTTACAAGCAGTTTCGTACTCTCCGGTATCCAGATTGTACGACGCCAAGAGGAACCCACCATACCATCCGGTTCTCTTACCCTTACCTATATAGGCCCCTACCACGACCAAATCAAGCGAGTCACCTACGCCTTGCAAGTAATCCTTCTTCAACTTCAACCAGTTTCTGGATCTCTTAGAAGGTTCGTAAGCCGAATCTGAACCGTCCAACATCTTCACCATTAATCCTTCGCAGGCGTCTTTCATCGAAAGATCCAAAAACCCTTGGATCTCTTCAGTGTTGGAAGTATCCATAGATTTTGCAAACTGGAACTCTCCTTCTATAGGGGTCAAATTCAGTGTCATCAAGTCTCTTCTCTCCTGCAATGAGTGAGTGAGCAACGACTCGTCATTCAAACAGAGCAAATCAAAGGCAAAAAGACACACCCTGACCTTGATCTCGTGTGTCTGGACGTCTTTCCGCTTTCTGGTACTCAAGATCTGGAAGGGCATGATCTTTTTCTGTTCCCTGTCGTACGCCACGGCTTCACAGTCCAAAATCAAGTTTTTCAACCCTTGATTAGTTTTTTTCAAGTTTTCTATAACCTCCACGAGATCTGGATACCGTTCTGACATGTCTTCAGAGTTTCTGGAGAAGATTTTGATGGTACCATCGGAGAGCAAGTGCAACTGACAGCGCTCCCCATCGTATTTATATTCACAGGTGAACCTGAAGTCGTGGAACCTATCCAAGATCTCTGTGATGGACTTTGTAGGCTTTGCTAACATGGGTTTCAAAGGTATTCCCGGTTTCAAAGTACAGTGGTCACTTAAATTCATCACCCCGTACTCTAAAGCTGTGGAAATGATTACAGAATAATTAGGAATCTGTGAAAAGGCATCTTTTACGATTTCCTCGGCCTGCACTATCACTGAGGGATCCAACTTCTTCTTCTTGATCTTGTATTCGTACTGGATAAACAGTTGAGCCAAGGCAACTAAAACCGATTTTTCTCCAAAGTTGATTCTCAACTTTCCCTCCAAGCTTCGGAGCAAAAATTTACTCTCTATTGGTGATGTCGCACTCACCATGGCTTTGATTATGTTGATTTTTTTGGTCTGAGAATTGGAACCGCTGGCTTTTGCAATCGAAGTCAAATTCTTGAACACACTTTTCACGTCCAAGGGTTTGGGTTTGAACATTGTAGGCTGTTTCGATCTAGACTGCTTAGCTACGAGCCCAATATCACCCAATTTGTTGAAATCTTGCTTTATCAACTTATTTTCTCTTCCTGTGGCCTCTGCCAACAGTTTGAGCAACAAAGTCTCTCCTAATCCGAGCTCTAAACCCTCATAATCGGGTCCCAAGCGGTTGATCAACAAATAAACAATTTCCGACAATTCATCAGAGGTTATCTCGTTGAGCAAGAGACTCTCGAGGAAATCCGACGTGATTTTCAAGTTCTTCAACCGTCCAGACTCGCTTTCTAAGGCTTCATAAACGTCACAGAGTGTAGAGTACAAGATCTCGTTGCTGCTGGTTTTCTTGATCAGCGGAGCTGTGGATTCCAATTTCATTTCCTTTTTGACGTCATTGACCGTAGCATTGTCTTCGCCACTATCTGTATCAGTAACAGAAGTTTCAGAGCTCTTGCCATCGTCTTCATCTTCTTCGAGTATCTTTGGTCTCTTGACAGCGCCGACATCGCCTGACAGCTTTCTTTTCACAGAAATGACGTCATCTTCATCGTCATCTTTGATCTCATCATTGTCACTTGCTTTTGCTTCACCGCTTGATTTCTCAGTCTTTTCAACGCTTTCCTGCGATTCTTGCACATCGCTTTTCTTGCCCATAAGCGAATGGATCGTCCGCTGTTGCACGTCCTCGGGCCGTTTTAAAGCACCGAAAAATCTGCCCAAAGTCTGCTGCTGTTTGCTCATCACCACACTACGACACAATAAATGATTTCTGAACAGAATGAGCCGTATCAACCTACTGATCATTGGCTGTCGATGAGTTAATTCAATTCGCTTCACGTGAAAAAAACAAAAAACAATTTTGAAACGCGATGTGCTGAAAAGTTGTAAACTGCTCAGGTTTATAGAAAGGTCAAACTTATGTGTTAATGAAGTGTCAATTGGAGGTCGATTGACCGTCAATGCACTGGGAGAGCTCATTATTGGCTCATTTCATAGCTATATACTGTCTATACACGACTGCCATACTGTATCTACACTGTCGGCACGACCAAATCCATGTTGTCGCTAGAAGCCGAACCGGTTCTTCACCATCCCGGTGACCATCGAATTTCTCGTCTCCGTCATGCTCTCGTTCATATTCTCCCGGAAACTATTGGCATACTCGTTGCCCTGCTCCTCAATATTCTCCCAGCTGTTCTGGATGTTCCTGTAGGCATTTCTGAGCGGATTATTGACACCTACGTTGTACCGAGAACTACGTACAGGCTTATTGTACTTGAACTCTTCGTCCTCTGTAGCAGGCGACAGGGGAACCAGAGAGTTGATGAGCGACTTCTTTGCGGAACTGGCAAGAGTAGCCAGATTTGCCGCGTTATACGGCGACAAATTCCAGCCCAAAGAAGCGTCAGCGTTCTTTGTAGTGGGTCTGTTCGGGCCACTGATCAACAACACCAAGTCGTCGTAGGTGATCAACTTGGAGCCACGGAAGTATTGCAAAGTATTTATGGTAGGTCTGGCAGGGATGAAGATCCGGTCGTTGAACAACGTATCGGTCTCCATCTGGTTGTAGTCAAGACCTTTGCCTACGATATTAATCAACCCAGCCTCGGTGATGTTGATTCGGATAATCACGTCTCCAGAGGGCAACACTACAGACTGGTTTATGTAACCAGGATCCACTATATAAGGGAGTCTCAAGAACCCAAACTCAGACAAAGACGGAACACTCAAGATCTTGATTTCGCCGTTGTTCTGCACTACAGAGTACACGACAGAGTACTTGTGCTCTGTAGACCCGGCTTTGATCAAAGACACACCACCTGTGGCGATGCCGGGGAAAGATTTGTGCGACAACTTGGATCGGTTGCCCTTGATGATTCTTACGTCTCTATACGATCGTGTGATGATCAAACTCGGAATACTTTCGCCTTGCGAGAGTCGGTTCATATCGGCCAACTTGGCAAACGTCTGGATCCCGGTTTCGGAATTCAACCCGATGATCTCCAAGATCTCAGAGTCATTTGTCTCTAGCAGGTCGGCGTAATGCACCAGGAACCGGCCCTTTGAATCCGGCAAGATCTTGAAGAACAACAAGTCTCCGGTACTAGTTCCGACCAACATAATGATCGAGGAATAACCCTCATCGTTGTATTCGGTGATCAAGAACTCTACGCTGCTGCCGTAACATTTTTTGCCCACCAAGGTGGACAAATTTTGCTCAAAGATCACGGCTGGGCCTCTACAGTCTAACACTACGACTAATCCGGATTCATAGGTGACAGTGACGAATCCGATATTGCTGTTTTTGATCAGCTTCACTGCACCTTGGTCTAGGATACGGAGCAAAGAGAGGGGCAAGAACCCCTCTTTTACGTGGTACGGAGCCCTGTCACTGATATCGATCAAGGGAGAGTCGGAGCGGAGCGACAAGTTCTGTAAACGCTTGCTGAGGTCGCTCATCCTGGGGTCGAAATTCTTATTCACACCGAATTTGAACAACAAGACGTCGTTATTTTGCAAAGAATACGTCAATTCTGCGATTTCTGACGCAAATGACACTTTTAGGATGTCCATATTGGTGTCCGAGGCCAATACAAACGAGGAATCGATCTCCAACACCGAGGAATCGTCTAATTCTCCCTGGGAGGCGTCCCACATCCGGAGATAGCCGTTCTGGTGGCCCGTGATCAACAGAGATCGGAGTTCAAAGGCCCGATTAGGTCTCTTGGCCGGGAGCCCACCGCTCAAGATAGACCCGGACTTCTTTTTGGCATTCATCATGCCGATCCACTGGTTTCGAGGCACCAAAGTCGCCGTGCAACATGTGACTTTCGGATTTATCCACAGCAAAGACGGTGGGAAGAAGTCGGATTTATAGGTGATTTCGCCCGTGGGGAAGTTCATGAACTTCAAATCGCCGTCGTCCATCAACACCAAGATATAACGTGGGTCGTGGGCTCCGTTAAAGTACGGTGAGCTCAGCCCCAAGGGCAAGAAGTCTACGATGCTAGATACCGTATGTATTGGGAGAACTTTGTGCTGTTTCGGGTTCGCATAGTACTCGCCCATCTTGTCGTATGATGTGATGGAATACTTCGGAGTTACACCGAAATCGAGTAAAGTGAAGGTGTGAATTCCCTCTGATTCGTGCGAATCTCCACCCACGATCAACAAACTCGTGTATTCAGGGTTCAGTTCACAGATCCAGGCGATCTTGACTATTGGGGTGAGTCCCGGGGGTGACGAATTCGGGTTCCCGGGGATGTTCACGTCCATATCGAACAAAGTCCGGGCTAGCAACAACGTGCCGTCGTTGGCGTCCCAAAAGACAATAGAGTTGTCTCCGTGCACCGAGAGGATGTGCAAGCCGTTGGGATGCCATAAGGCGTTGGAAAACGCCGGGAATCTCGCCGCAGAGCCGTTCCCCTTGATGTTATCGCCACCGGGAGCTCCCAGAGGCACTTCGTACACAAACAGCTGCCGGATCTCGCCCGTAGTAAACGAATATTTGACCGCACAGTGCGAATATGTGATCAACAACGTGCCGAAGTCACGTGGATGCCATTTGATCGATAAAACCGCGGTTCCTTTTTCATTTGGAACCACTTTCTTCTGGAGATTCGGGATCTTGTAAGGCGCCAAGACGCCTCTGTCCACGTCAAACACTATCACAGACCCATTGGACATCCCGATCAACATGTAATCCAAAGAATAGTCAGTCTCTATTGCGGTGATCATCCCAGGCGCAGAATAGCTCTGGAGCAACCGCTTAGAGCTGAGAGAGAACACCATCAAGGTGTTTTTCGTGTCCACAGCCACCAAATACGTGGATTTCACGAATTTCAACGTGATGATGGGCAAAACTGACTCAATTTCAAAGACAACCTCCACCTTCTCTTGTCCATAGACGTGAATCTCACCTTTGTCCGTGGAAACTGCCATCAAACCTTGCACTGGATCAAAAGCCATGCCCATGATGGACCCCGAGATGCCGTACTTGTGCAAGTTGTCCAACTTGAAATCACGTGCAGAGAGACCATCGCTGAGATCCCTGCTACGGACTGACGACTTTATCGTGTTTGTCACGTTGGCCACGTTCTTGAATGAGGACTTTTTCTTGAACATTGGAGTGGTTGGGTGTTTGAGAAGAGTTGGATTTGATTTTGAATTTTATTTTTTCAGCAAACAGAGCAAATTACAAATTCTGGGGGTGCCAGGGTTGGGCTGATTGGGGGTGTTCCGTTAAGACTGGTATTGAAAGTGGGGTGGCAAAGAATTGGCAGAGGGCTGGCAGCAACTGTTGGTTACGATCCTACAAATTTGAGGTGATCGGGGTTCACGAATCGTGACCAGGTAGATTGGCATATAAACTTCATACAAATAAATTGGGGGTTACTCTGGCAATAAATCTAGGCAGTTGCCCTTGAGAGCTTTTCCAGGGAACCTTCCCAAAGCTCAAAGTACCGGTACCAGCGCTATACAAGCACCTACTTCTTGCCCTCACCGTACGATGTGGTCACATAATGACCGTTCAACAAGATGATGTCCTTCTGCTTGTAGTCAAATTTACCAGTGAAATAACTCTCCAAGATATCCTTGACTCCATCGGCATATCTCTTTTGGGCATCAAGACTGGTACCAGAGTAATGCGGAGTCATGGCATTTCCGTAATAGGTACCAAACTCTGAGTGCATGGATCTGAAAGGATGGTCTTTTGGAGCAGGCTGTGGGTACCAGACATCACCACCGTAACCGCCCAATTTTCCGCTGTTCACCAGCTCGGCAACATCTTCAGCGACACAGATAGCACCTCTGGCAGTGTTGACCAAGAATGCACCAGTTTTCATCTTGGAGATCAACTTCTTGTTGAACAAACCTTTAGTACCGGCGTGCAATGGTGTGTTGATTGTAACAATATCTGCCCTTGACAACAATTCCTCCAAATCTTCAACTCTTTTTGCACCAACTTTCTCCTCAGCTTCTTTCGGCAAGTTTTGGTAGTCGTAGTACAACAACTCCTTGGGATCAAATGGCTTCAATCTCTCCAAGACACGGTATCCGATTCTACCACATCCAACGGTCAGAATCACCTTGTCCTCGATATCCCAACACAGTTTTGCTGCAGCAGCAACGTCCCAGCCGCCCTTGATGACTTGTTCGTGTGCTGGCACGAAATTTCTCACCAAAACCAACATGGTCATCACGACATGCTCAGCGACAGAGACCACATTGGATCCAGTGACTTCCAAGACACTGATGTCCAAATTGCTCTCGTTGATGAAATCCAAGTCAATGTGGTCACTTCCGACACCGGCAACCACCAACAATTTCAATTTTTTGGCCTTGAGAATTCTCTCCTTGCTGATATAGGCAGGGTGGAATGGAGTAGTGATAATCACCTCAACGTCTTCAAGTTGCTTGTCCACTTCAGAGCTTGGACCATCTTTGTCAGAGGTGGTGACAAGTTCATGGCCCTGGGATTCGAGCCATTTCCTCAATCCCAATTCGTTCTCGGTGGTTCCTAAGAGACCAGGTTGGTCAACAGCGTGCTGCTTGGCGTCGTATAATACCAGTAAAATCTTCATCTTGTGTTGTAGTGTGTGTAATGTGATTAATGTGTTGGAATGGTCAGAAAGAGCCGATTACAAGGGCAATTCAAGTTCTATTTATACCATTCTGAACACATATGGTTCTCGGTTCAGAGTAATTGCTCAGTTCCTCGGGGCAGTAGCCCACGGCACCGCTAAGTCCTGATCCGTCCCCACTCTAGCCCCCCAGACGCAAATTCACCGTCAGTAAGGAAGGAAAAAATTGTTATTTGCTCAGTTTTTTACCCCACGATTCGCCAGTGAATGACAGATGACTATAGTTAAAACCACGCGGCAGCTAACTACAATAGCAGATGGTCGGAACCCGGTTAGCAGGGCTTTACAGTTATCCGGATCAAGATTTAAATCCGTCTCCGATGTGAGGCTGATGCGTGCCGACATCCACGGAACTGCATAACTCCGACGTCTAATTTAACTACTGCACCGCAATACACTGAAATTGATTAATTATACACTACAATGCTAGTAGAGGTAAATATGCAGTTTGTCGTTATTACCAACGATCCGTTTCAAAAACTCCACTGTATCAGTGACGTCAAAGATGTTTTGCTTTTTAGAATCCAAATATGAGTTGTCCACAATGATCAGTCTCAAATTTTGTTCGGTAATTGGGGATCCCGGCTCGTTTAAAATTTTGGCGAGTCTTCCCGAGGTGGTTGCTAGTACTCTTGCTTGGGATTTGTCTAAAATTGCAAGATCGTCTTTCAACTTGTTCTTCTTTATCAATTTGATCGATCCCAATTCCTTTGTCAGTCTGTGCACGTCACAGGCACGAATAGCAGACATGGATAACACCACAATGTACTGTTTGCCTTCTTCCTCTTTCAATTTTTCCAGTTCCAGTTGCTTCTTTGCCAACTCTGTAGCGACTTTGTCCTGCCTCTTTGGGTTCTTCTTCTTTTTCTTCTTTGCAGGCTCGCTCACCAATAAGGATCCAACTGTTCCCGTGATAAATTTGCCCAAATTGTCCAAACTCCGGGGCTCTGCGAAATTGGCCGTAGATTTGATCTGTTTCTTGTCAATGTACAACTCTGTCAACTCCAAAGGCGATAAATCTTTGTTGGCCTGTGCTATTTTGGATGCGATTTTCTCTGCAATCACGTCGGCACTCTCACTCGACAAGTCTTTCTTCTTCTGAATATCGAATTCCATCTTCATTTTCTTCTTGTCGTGCAATTTCTTGTCGCCACTTCCTGCCTTTCTCTTTTTACTCAGTGTAGCCAGGGCTTTATCCTCTTCTGTGCTCAGGGGAGTCTCTGCCTCTGCCTCATCGCTCTCCAAGAGATCATTCTCTGCATCGAAAACGTTCTCTGTTTCCGATTCCGGAACTTCGTATTCAAGCCCGTCATCCAAATCGTCGCCAACGACTTCTTTATATACTTCTACTGGCATCCTGTTGTCAACTTCTATTACTCCCTAATCTCATCTCATCTGGTCCTGAAAATTTTTTTATAAATTTCCATCGAGTCGTGCACTTTTGCTCAAATCGTGCAATCAAATCTTGAAAAATAAACAAAGTCTACCAGAAAGTGATAGCCATCGGTTGGACATTGTGGCACAGACATCCGCCAAATCGCCCTAAAAACGTAACGAAGTGGCAGCACTCCAGCCACATTGAACCATGAGTCACGTGCCCACGCCGACGCCGCCACCCGTGTTCCGAGACGACGAAAGTGAATCTGACCAAGGCTCCCGGGCCGACGTGCCCAAGACCCCAAATCGGCTGCTATCTCGGTCTGCAACGCTGACGCCGAGGACAGGATCCCGAAGACTGACGCCGAGGTCGAGATCACGGAATTCCACACCGGGAAAGGGCTCAGTGCGAAGAACTCCGTCCACACCTTACACTTTGAGAGCGATGCAAGAGGTAGCAGCGACCCCAACGCGTAATGCGGTGCGGGAAACTCGGCGGTATACGCCGGGGAGCGATTTGCGGTTATTGAGCAGATTATTGGTGCGAGAAAGACAGGAGGAGCCGAAAGTGGGGCCTGAATCGGTGATGATATCGCCAGATTTGCCAGATTCTGTGCCAGCCACTTTGAAACCACCCCCTTTGATAATATCAGAAGACCACAGCCACAAGCTCAGTGAGCATCATACGACTACGATTTCCGAATTGGACCAGGATCTGCGGCGTGTTTCAGAGAGATTGAGTGGCAGATTCGGCCAGAGCATCCCAAGCGACCTTTTCAATGACCTTGCGCTCCCTGAAGCCGTTGTCGACGATCCGGCATTGTCGAGCAACGTTTACGAAGATCCGGCGGATGTTTTCGGCGGTGCAAGCATCAGTAGCGATGATCTGGAGGCCGAGAATCAGTTGGTGTACTCTGACGACGAGTTTGAGTTTTCTTTGCTAAAGGAAAAGTCCGATCACGTGACTAAATTCAAGCCGATGGCCAGTGTACTCACGACAAAGAAACCCGGCGATACCAAACTACCTGTATCGTTTCTACGTAGACTCTCTAGACTGGCATTGGCAGATGTAGGCGTCCTCAAGCAGAAACAGTTCTCCCTGACGACATTGGCTGCGCTCCAAGACATCTCTGACGAATTCTTGACTCAGCAGATGGCGGATCTCACTGCGTATCTGAAGCATGCCAACCGTAAGATGATCAGTTCCGACGACATTGCGCTTCTCATGAGACGGCACAAAGAGGTTGAAATGGACCATTTCAAGCCTGTTCAACAGCTCCAGACTACGAGGTTGACTAAGAGCACCGAGTTGTTCTGTCTAGCGCAACAGTTCTGCAACTTGTCGGAGTTGCGGGAGATTGAGAGTAACTTGTACAAGAACGAGAAGAGACATTCAAAGAGGCAGAAAAGGGGCTAGATCACGTGATGTGTTTTGTCACGTGACTTGGTACTGTATAATATTGTATAATATCATCAATTTTAATAACTTATGTGTATGAAGGGAGGGATTCAGAAGCTGAGTGTACCACTCTGGCTCTGGCTCTGGCGCTGGCTATTGCTGGTGAGAAAAAATGGGGGCTAGATCACGTGACTTGGTACATGTATAGTATCGTCGTTTCCATTAGCGTATGTATATATCAGGAGGCTGATTCGAAGGCTGAGCGTAGTACTGGTCCCGGGTCTTGTCCCGGCCCCGGCTCTGGCCCTGGCCCTGGCATAACCGGTACAACTCGAAAATCGCAGCCGGAGTGACACCTTGGATCCGTCTAGCCTGGCCAATGGTCTCGGGCTGGATCGTGTTCAACAAGTTGATCACCTCGGAACTGAGCGACGGCATTCCGTTGTAGTTGTAACCTTTCGGTAATTTCATGCTTTCGTCGGCTTTGAACAGTTTTATATACGACAACTCTTTGTTCAAATGCACCGAATACTGGCCCTCGATGGTCAACTTGTCCAAGACTCTGGTAGTCAAGTGTGAGAAATCGTGGCCCAAGACAGGCAACAACTCCTGCGTAGAGAGGTCTTCGTAGCGCAAGATGTCGAAACCGGACTTCAACAGTGGCACGGTCTTGATCTTCAAACTGGGTAAGGCTTCTTTCCATTTCAACGTCGACAACTTGAATTCTGTCAAGTAGTCTCTCAATTCAGCCAACTGGTCTCTTTCCAGGGCGAAAAGATCGAATCTTTGCTTGGAGATCACCCCCAATTCGTGCCCCAACGGAGTCAATCTCAAGTCGGCATTATCGGCCCGCACACTGACCCTGAACTCGGATCTCGACGTGAACATCCGGTACGGCTCTTCTACACCTTTGGTGATCAAATCGTCTATCAAGACTCCGATATAGGCGTCAGAACGGGCCAATTTCAAGCTCTTTACGGGATTTGCGACAGAGAGACCGGCATTAATTCCGGCAACTACACCCTGGGCACATGCTTCTTCGTACCCAGTAGTCCCGTTGATCTGGCCGGCGAGATACAACCCGTCGATCAACTTTGTCTCCAACGTCTGCTTCAACTCACGAGGGTCTACATAGTCGTATTCTACTCCGTAACCCGGTTGCAACATCGTCACGTGCTCCAAGCCTCTTATCAAGCGCACCATTTGCAACTGCACGTCCTCGGGCAATGTGCACGAGATCCCATTGGGGTATACGACATCGGTATCGAGTCCCTCTGGTTCTAACCAGACCGAATGGTGGGTTTTATCGGCAAATCTGATGATCTTGGACTCGATAGAGGGGCAGTAGCGTGGTCCTTTGACAGTTTCACGGATGTGGATCGACTTGTCCAAGTTCTCACGTACTAATTGGTGCATTTCAGGTGTTGTGTGTGTGAGGTGGCAGGGTAATTGCGTGTCAATACTGACTCTGTCGTTCATGAACGACATCGGCTGCGGAGGCTCGTCTCCCAGTTGCACTTCCAAGTTTTTATAGTCTATCGTCTTGCTGGACAACCGGGGCGGGGTTCCGGTCTTCAATCTGCCCAATCTGAACCCGGCTTCGTCGAGCGTTTTGCTCAACCCAAAGGTCAGTTTCTCCCCGAGCCTTCCAGCCGGGTACGCCTGTAACCCTATATGAATTTCTCCGCCTAGAAACGTCCCTGTCGTTATCACGACCTTGCTGGTGTTCAATAAAGTGCCATCGTTCAAGATCACACCTTTTATGGTACCAAAATTCCGCCCTGTATGGTCATCTACACCAGATTTGTCAATGATCAAGTCCTCTACACTGGCCTCCAAGAGCTCGAGATTCCGGTAATTCGCCAACTCTTTTTGCATCTCTTTCAAATAGATTGCTCTGTCTATCTGCAGCCTCGGCCCCCAGACGGCAGCTCCACGCGACCGGTTCAACATCTTGAACTGGATTCCGGCTTTGTCCACGATCTTCGGCGCTACACCGTCCAAGGCGTCCACTTCCCTCAATAGAGTGCCCTTTCCGACACCTCCCATACTCGGATTACACGAGCACGTGCCTATCTTGGTGAGATCCGGTGTGACCAAGGTGGTTTTCACGCCAGATCTTGCGGATCCCGCCAGTGCTTCGATACCAGCATGTCCTGCACCCACCACCACCACTGGGTGGTGTGGGAGGCCCGATAACACGGTCTGCAACTCCGGGGTGAGAGCAAGATTACGCTTCTGGATGCGCCGGGCAGTTTTGTGTATAGTAGGTGTCGGGAGTCGCCGTACTTGGTGAGATAACATGGTGTTTCTTCGGTGCCTTGGTGATTAGTACTCTGAAAAATTCTGGTGAAATTTTTTTCAGGGCCGATGAGCTGGGCCGGGGAAGGAGGGAAATTTTGCCGGGGGGTTGGCGGTGGTTGGCGATGGTTGGCGGGAGTTGGGCAGGGCCAGGCGGGATTTTAAGCAGATCGGGCGGAGAATTTAGTTGGAAAAGTTCTGAGATGGTTTGGAAAAGTGATTTGGTGTTCTATGATTACAAGGTATGAATTGATATTTAATATGGAGTAGAGTACTGAATATGTCTCTAGTGAATAGGCACAGATAAGTGGATGTGTAAAATGATAGAATACATTGTGATAGATGTATAAAACAGCCATCCAGATAAAGAGCAATGAATAACGAGATGTGATGAGACAGCTTTTCGGAGCTCTACACTGGTTTTGATCCAAACTCATGGTGAGAGTACTAATTAGCGTATAACGAATAGTGATAAATAGTGATAAATAAATAAATAAATAGATAAATAGATAAATAGATAAATAGAGAAGATAAATAGATGATCAGATGATCAGATGATCAAAATATGATGATATGAGTAATGTGAATGATCTGTATCTTTGGAGTCAACGGCATTGAAATTGGGTGAATGGAAGGGTAAAGCAAATCCCTCCAAAAAAGTGCAGACGGTATCCAACTGTATTCCAGTAAGCACGGACTCCGGTGCTGTATCACAACCAATCAATCCCAAAATCTGTTCATTTCATCAGCTTTCTCTTTTCGCCATCGATCACTTTGAACGTCTCCCATTTTCCTGCATCGGTAGGGAACCCCAACAATGACTGCTTCAACTTCTTGACGCCAGACCTTACACCGAAATCGTAGTGCCTGTCCAACTGGTAGAATGCAAACGATCCATACAACAGACCAGCAGCAACTGGCTGCCTGATGAGAAAGAAGAAAAGATATGTGGGTCTAAATGTGGCACTGTACATGCTTCTGATTGATTGGTACGCTCTTGTTGTTGAGTGGTAGTAATTGATTCTCAACTCAATTTTTTCTCGTGGTCGTGGAAAAGGGCCAAAACTACCGATTGCCGCTTTTGGCAGTCATACAAAAACCAACAAAGTCACGTGACCCGTCGTGAATTCACGATTTTATCGCTCTCTCAGAAATGGTGTTTGCACAAAGGCTCGGGTTCGTGAAAAGTTTTCACAGCAATCGTTCAGACCTAGTTCCTCAATTCTCACTTTCCCACCATTAGGCCCATTCACACCGTTACCGGCCCCAAGTCCACAGCTTTTCACCGTGCTAAACCACTTTACACCGAAGAGGGAGAGAAAAAAATCACAAAAACACTTGAACAGACCATTTCAACCGGGACAATTCGAATTTGAGGGTTCTATCACTGCAACGGAGTGGATTTTTGAGCTGTTTGAGATATCCCATTTTGAAGAGCGACATCACTAACACATTTCCGCCTAATTTTGATCCATTTTCCGCCAATATGTCCGCCTTAGACTCATCGATGACTTTGCAACACGACGTCTCACAGTTCCTGAACTATGCATCGTCACAGCAGGCGTACCTCCAAAAGCTGGACCTGGAAACCGAGCAGTATTATACGTCATCGTCATTGGAAGATTCTCCATACAGTCTGATAAACAACAGCCCGGGGCTTGATCCACAGAGAGACGGACATGCAAATTCCGCAGTGGATAATTCCTTTGTCCCGAACTCTACACTGGGCGCTATGGTGAATGAACAGCCCTTTTATGTGAATGCGAAACAATATCACCGTATATTGAAGAGGAGAGTCGCGAGGCTGAAGTTGGAAGAGAGCTTGAAAATCGCCAGAGGCCGTAAACCGTATTTGCACGAATCTAGACACAAGCATGCCATGAGAAGACCAAGGGGTCAAGGAGGACGGTTTCTCACAGCAGCTGAGATTGCCGAAAGAGAAAGACTCTCGAAATTGAAAGAACTGGAGGAGAGAACGGGTTTGCTGGATGCAGACAAAGATGCTGAGGCTAGATCGGCTTCCCCTTTTGAATCCGACTCTGGTATTCCGATAAACGGTTCAAATGACGTTGATCCGTTGTTCTAAGTTACGATCATCCGATACACGAAAAGTTCACTTCTGTCTTGATTTACCCCATGTATACATATTCTGCTTTACGTTTTTATATATCAACTTAACGACATTCAAGTTATTTTTACTCGTTCTTTAGTTCTTTAGTTCTTTAGTTCTTTAGTTCTTTAGTTCTTTAGTTCTTTAGTTCTTTAGTTCTTTAGTTCTTTAGTTCTTTAGTTCTTTAGTTCTTTATATATCTAGACTTTTATTTCATGTATACACTTTGTTCTGTCGATCTTATATACCTAGACTTTTCAACCCATTCTGGGCTTCTTCCGACAACGAAACCATCACTCCACTCAACAAACCACCGGTCTGTTGGTTGAGCTGCACCAATTTTGTCTTGAAAAACTCCTCAAGATGCTCTTTCGAGTTCAAATTAGGACACGGATCAGTGTGTGGAGTTCCAATCACCACCAACCTGTTAAATGAAGATCCAAAGGAGAAATCTTCCAAATCCAAATCCAGAGCATTTTCAGTGGTGGCATATCCTTGTAATGACTGAGAAGTCACCAACAAGATCAAATTTTCCAAGATTGGCACGAATTTATCGAAATATTTACCCTGCTGCTGGCAAAATTCCGGGTTTTCAGTGATCAACTTAGTGAAACCCACCACGATCAACTTCTTGTCGTTCAAATTGTTGAAGTTCCTCGACGAGGGAATCACAAAATTGGTCAAGATTTGTCCAAAGACACCGTCCTGGACCTGGTCGATGAGTTTGATGACAAAAGAAGAGTTCAAGTGGTTGACGTTCAGAGCAGGACTCTCGTCAAACAGAGAGATCAACGACAAGAACAAGATGAATCTCTTGACGTATTTCTCGGTTCTAGAGTGTTGCAATCTCTGCAAGAGCAACATGGCGATCTGATTGGTCAACGGTTGCAATACGTGCATCGGGATGTTGATCAAGACCGTCTCCAAGAGATCAAAGCCGTAGTATTCATTGGCCTTTGACGAGATCAATTTCTGGAAAACACCCAACACTGGAGTCACGTCATGGGGAGAGTCGAAACTGGAAGGTGATTGCCGAATAATGCCCTGTAAGAGCCGTGTAACTGCCGGAATATTACCTCTGAATTCCCACACAGCAGGCGACAACAAGGGCTTGATCAACTGTTTATAGTTCTCAGGGAGCCCCAGCGACTTGGGCAAGAGCTCCAAGAGATACGAGAGGATTTGGAATACATAGGCGACAAATTCCTGCACATCTTGCCCCAAAATGGAGAGGAAAGTGGGCAAGATCAAGTCCATGAACAGGGGTACATTCTTTTCTACTGGTTTCGAGTTGTACTTGATGATGACGGCAATGGACTCAAAACTGTAGTGGTTGAATTTCGGGTTAGATGGGTTCTTCGAAATCTCGCCGCAGATGTTGATCAACTGCTGCACAAGTTGGTGAGAGATTTCGGCAACAGAGTCATCAGCAGTGAGGAGAATACGCATTATACACTTCATCAAGAACTCGTTTTCGGCCAATTTCTCGGGCGTGGAGCTCTTTTTCGAGATCAAGCCAAAGAGATTTGTTAGCAATTCCTTTGAGACAGCGTTTGGAATGTCGCCTTTGTGGAACAACAACTTGTGCTGGTGGTTGTCTGTGGTGTTAATGGACAAGATCCGCTCGATGGTGATGGCTGTGTAGGTGTACACGACGTAGTTTTCGTCGTGGAAATGTGACGACAAGAGAGGGAACAGCTCGAGCAATTGCTCCTTGGTCAACTGGTTTCTGAAAACGTATATATACTTGATAGCATCCACTTTCAAGATCGGATGCACGTTGGTCGAGACCAAATCTGGAGCAATGTTTGTGGCAAAGAACTGCACTACATCCAAGAGCAAGTTGGTTGCCGTGACTCCGATATTTGTGATGGCACCTTTCGCCAGCAAGGCACTGAAGAGATACACAGCAATGTCCTTGGAGTGCCATTTCGAGTTGTCCAGGGCAAAATCCGCTAAATAGTGGTCTACGTAGAACATGACAGTCTTTGTGACTGTGCTTTCGTCGTTGGACTTCAATTCACGCAAGAAATCCGTCGCTGCTCGTCTACGGGTGTCGGAATCGGATCCCTCCAAGTCTCTTCTGGTATATTCAATAGGATCGTCTTCGAAAAGCTCTTCGTCCACCTCCCGCAACGTCATGTTGGGCAAGATGATCTTCTCGGTGATCTCTTTCAACAGCTCGTGGCTCTTGAAAATGTCCAGCTGTTGTGGGATTTTCGTGATCGAGGTCAAGAACGAGAGCGATTTCGATACCAAGATGTCGTATTTGGACTGTTTTCCGATGCTGATGAGCAAATGCCAGATCGTCTGTATAAACTGGCCGATCAACAGTCCGAAAACGTCTTCGTATCTCTGCGTGTACAACTGGATCAATTCACATATGGACGACTTGACCTTTGTCAAGATATCGATCTCGCTCTCTTCGTCTTGGTCCTCCAACAACGGGTTCGAGTAACTCAAGTACTTGTGCATGATCCCCATGCCTACAGCCATGTTGTCTTCGAAAAACTCTGGAATGTCCTGGCAGTTCAAGTCGTAGTAGATCTTGGTCAAGAGCAACAAGTTCTCGAACAAGAGCTCCAACTGGTGCTTGTTGGACGAACTGGTGTCGATCAGGGCATCGACACTGCGCAACAACGTCAAAAAGGGCGTTGCAAACTTGTCCAAGACCAATTTGATCTCTAAAAACAACTCGTCCGACCGGAATAACGGTCTCCATCTCTTGAAAATCGAGTGTGCTACAGTTAAGACGCCCCTATTCACTACCATGTTGTCTGTAGAGAGCTGTCCGATCAAGTCGTCGAGCAAAGTGGGCCAGCGTTCGGGGAAATCCGAATCCGCGATGATCGACACCGCTTCTCCGACTTGAACTTGCAAATTTGGCTCCAAATTGATCATCACGCCGACTATAGCCGACTTCAAAGTGGCGACATCTTGGAGATCGAGCTTGTAGTTACCGTCTTCGTCGATGTACTTGCGCTTGATGAAGTTCTTGAAGAACAAAGAACCCGCTAGTCTGGTTGTTGCGGGGAACGCGGGGCTCGCAACCACTTGGAGCAAGTCAATGGCAAATCCGCGCTGTGATTCCATCAGTCTTAGGCCATTTTCCGCGTGCTTAGCCGTCGTGGACTGGATGGACTGGTCCAATAGCTGTGCAATTGCTTGTGACATTAGATGGACAATAGTGAGGGATTGGTTCAGTCGGCTCGGTTCAAATCGATTCGGCTGGAATCAATTCGGATCAGTTCGGAAGAAAGAAATCAGTCAGATCAATGAAATCAATCAGATCAGGCAGTGCACTCACGTCAATTGACCAGCGTTGTTCGATCAAGTGCAAACAATTTGAGCTAATGTTTTTATTTGAAAAAATTGAAGAAAAAATTATTTTTTTTCAGTGCTAAAAAATAGAATAGGGGTTAGAAAGGGGTGATGAATTGATGAAGTAATGAAACGATGAATGATTTAATGATGAAATGATTGAATAATGAGTCGATGAAATAATGAGCTGATGAACTGAAAAAGTGGCTAGACAGTGTACAGGACAGAGGAAGCGATTCGATGAAACAACAGAGGATGAGAACCGAAAAAGGGACAACTCATGCCGGGGCATTATCTGATACACGACTCACTGAGCATCTTCACTGTGCTGAACTCGAAACCAACATCACTAGACGTGTGCTGCTTCTTCAGCACCAGTTGCAACACTTTGAGCGATCGTATATGTGTATCTTTGCCATTCTGATGGTTGCTCTTGACAATTATCTTCACCAAGAACAGTTTCAACACACTGGAGAATCCGAGATAAGACCATCCGCTGGGTTCTGTCAAATTCACCGTGATGATATCCTGGAGATCGTGTTCCCCGGTGCCGGCCCGGATCAAGATCTCAGAAGGGGTATAACTCTCGTCCAAGGGGTAATTTGTGAACATGGCAATAGTGGCTATGGACACTCTTTTCGAGAAATGGATACTGATTGTATGTGGCTGTGTGCCATCGCTCTGCCAATATGTATCCGGGTCATCATCACGGAATTTATCTTTTCCAGACCCCTGTTTTGAAGAGCTCACTTCCCAAGACAGGAGGTTCCCTATATCCAGGAGTCCCTTTGATTCTAGCTTTTTCAACTCTGCGAAGAAAGTGCTCTTGACGCTCTCGGGATCCAACGGCTGATCCAGAGATTCAGGCGCCAATTGGCCATATTCGGCGTCATCATCGTCTTCATCTTCCATGTTCAGGACCTCGTCTTCTCGTGTCCACAGGGTGTTGAACTCGCCACTGTCATCACCGATTTCGGCATCAATGTCATCGAAATCAAGTTCTGTGCCGTTCCCACTGCCTTCGTAGTAGGACAGATCCCCTTGCCTGTAGTTCGACATGGTCTAGTGGTGCGATCTGGTGTTGATCTTAGGATTGGATTTTTGATTTTTGACGCATCTGATTTTTTTTCTTTATTTTGATTTTAAATTTTTAGATTTGATTTGGATTTGGATTTTTTTGGCTTTATTTTGGTTTGGTGTGGTGACACAGATACATCGTTACACCACTCCGAGGGTAGGAAGATTCCCCGGGCTCATTTTGGGTCTTTACAGCCTGGAAATCAGCCACATACTCCTTTCCTAGTGCCTTATCTAAATGGCGCTGTTTTACGTTTCACCGGGCTTGGCTCTGGTATAACATGAACACTATTTAACTCCCTCTTCTGGTTTGAAGTTTTGGCTTTTCACTTTTTTTTAGTTCCCAATTTCTCCAATATTTTGTAACCTTTATTCAAATACAATATACAAAGATTCTAAGCAGCGGACCGGGCTTGGACTTAGATCTCTCAAACAATGTTTCAGAATTACAACGACACTTCTTGCAATCCAGACTTCACCTCTTCCACTTCCTTTTCAAGATCCTGTGTAGCTTCTTTGGCCTCTTCCTTCAGTTTTTCTACAGTCAGCTCCTCCCCCTCTTCGTCATCTTCCAACTTGATCTCATCTGACTCATCCGTCTTTCCAACATCCGTCGATTGGCGCGGTGTGATCAAATTCTCCCTTGGAAGATCCAATTTACTGTTGTTATTCGATCTCAAAGCCGTTGTCAGGTTGATCAGCTCCTCCTGTGGCTGCTGCTTGACCTGTTGTTTCTTGTCCAAGGCCCAACTCCTATGTACCAAGACCCGCAAGTAATCCACAGCTTTGCCGTTTTCGTAAAAAGCGACATTCTCGGTGCTCGGGTCAACGAGAAACTTGGCATCTTCGTAATCTTCAACCACACTCAACAAAAACTCGTTCCAACTGTTGGCAACCACGTATTTCGTGTCGAAATCTCTTCCAAACAAAATGATCTGGCCCCATCTTCCGTTTGGACCCGGTGCCAAGTCCACTGCGATGTTATTTCCGTAAAAGTCCTTCAGCAAGGGGATCCACTGTGGGTGTGCGTACACAGTTTGGATGGCACCTTCTGGCACAGATCTCTGTCTCGCCATGAAATCTACCGGCTTTCTGGCCAACGGGACTTGCTTTGACGAAGTTGATGATGACGGACTTCCCTGTTCCACCTCCATGCTCTTCTTCAGTTGCTGTTTCTCCAATCTCAGGCACACTTTCTTCCAGACGCCCGCCTCGTCCGACAAATGCTCTTGGTCCAACAAATTCAAGCCGAAAATAAGCCCGGACTCTGTCGTTTCCTGGCCGTCGTGGATCTGGTAACTCTCTCTGATATCCGAGGGCAACGAGATTTCCAAATCGTTCTCCAATTCATTCAAATCTGCTACAGTGGCCCCATCTCCCAAGGTATCAAAAACTTCCGGCACTTCTCTCTCCAAAACGTTTTCTAATCTTTCCCAGAGTGATTCCACAGAAGGGAGTGGTGGTTGCCCGTTGATATAGTCCTGCAATTGCAAATCGCCGCTGGCGTTGTTCTGTAATTGCGATCTGAGCCCCGGTCTGTACTGGAAAGGCCTGTTATTGGACAATGAAGACCGGTTCGATCCCGTGTTGTCGACCAATGACACTGCAGAGTTGTTGTTGGATAAACTGACGCCTGCAGTGGATCTGGAGCCGGAGTCTCTGTAGGGAGAGTCATAAGACGCGTACCGGTCTTCTGTGGTCAATGAGTATATGAAACTGTTCAAAGAGTGCTGGATGTTGCCAAAAAACCCATTTCTTGACATTTTGGTGAATTTGAATGGATGTTAGATGTGGCGGTTAGTTGTAGCGAGTCAGCGCGTGTCAGATGTCAAGGGTTCAATGGGTCAAAGGTGGATTAGATGAAATTGGCTGTGGGAAAAAATTTACACTGGGCATGCAGAAAATGCGAAAAATTGGGGGTGCTCTGGGCTAGGGCAGGCTAGGGCTCTGGCTCCAGAACAGGCTTGGTTCGAGATTGGAGAGATGACCTGGGTGATAGCAGGGTGATAGCAGGGTAAGAGCTCGGTAAGAACAGGGTTTCCGTGGTATGCTAGCCAAAAATAATTGGTAATAATGCAATTGAGTGGTTGCTTTAGCAGGGGAAAGTAGTGGGAAGTAACATAGTATATAAATTATATTCTTGCTTTAGAGCAGAATGTGCACTGTTTCAGTGAGGTTCAATCTGGCACAACCAACTATCAACCCTCCAGAATAATCCAGATCGTCTCAACTTTCAATCTGCTCCCCATTTCTGCTCTCGTCGTGACCCACCACCTACTGTCTTCAATATCTTGCTATTGGGGGTAAAGGTCGTGCACACACAATAAGCGACAGATTCCAGCTAAAGCTATGAATCATCTCTACCAGAAGCTGAAGAAGTTAAACCTCCATAAGCGAAACACCCCGATTCTGTCTGTGCCTACCTCACTCTGTCTTCGAACCTTACCCCTGCTTTAAGTGCCTTCACGATGTTTGATCAGTGATCATAGCAAAAGTCGTGCACGCACAAAAAGTGAAAAATTCACTTCTTATAAGATAGCTAGCCAGCTACCGCATCTCACCTCCGCACCTACACCTCACATGTCGTCGCACCGCAAACCCCACACTGTCAAGACAGAGCCCAGCACATCTCCCCATATTGAGTCCAACTTGGTGACTGCAATGCTCGCAGGATCAGGGGCTGCTGTGGCACAAACAGTCTCTACATACCCATTTGAATTCGTCAAGACCGCAAAGCAGTTGTACAGATCGTTCCCCAATGCCCCGCACTTCAAGTTTGAGACGGGATCGTTCAAAGAATACTTTATCGGGTGTCACGGCTTGGCCGTGGGAAATCTGTTGAAATCCAGCTCGAGGTTCGTGGTGTTCAACTCGTCATCCAAATTCATGAGCAACGAACACGGCAAGACCACGGCGCCAAGGGTCGTGATTCTGGGGATAATGACCGGATTGATCGAATCGCTTTGGGTGATTCCATTCGAAAACATCAAGACCACTTCGATCCAGAACTACTTCACCACGGTACACAACATTTCTTACAGCAGCCCCGAGCAACTGCACAGCAATTTGGTTAAAACCGCTCTCAAGACTGCCAATCTGGACCAAGATTCGGGAAATTCCAAGCGGATTCCCTTGCGGAACTCGCTGAAACGGCAAATATCCCCGGGAACCGCCTCTTCGTTGTTGCACGAACCCTCAACTGCACCAGCTACGCGGTTCATAAAGGTCGTGCAAGAAATCTACAATTCCAGAGGAATTGGGGGTTTTTGGCAGGGCTCGGCCATCACTGTTATAAGACAGACTCTGAATTCCGCCGTGTGGTTTTCGTCGTACAACTTCTTGAGACAACTGCTCTACCCTACAAATGAGCTCTCACCGACCTCGGCTATGATGTTGTCCATTTTGTCGTCGGTCAATGTGATACTTTTCACGCAACCGATCGACGTGGTGAAGACCAGAATGCAGTCCAAGAACTACCTGGCCGAGTACAGAGACACTTTGACGTGTTTGGTGCGGACGTTCATGCACGAGGGAATGCCGAAATTATGGTCCGGATGGTTGCCGCGGTTTTTCAAGGTGAGTTTGGGTGGCAGTATCACGTTGTACAGTTATAATTTCATTGAGAGGGGTGTCAATCTGGCCTTGAATGAGAATCCTTTTGGTGCAGAGTAGTGTCTGGCATAGTGTACTGAGATATAGGCAATGCAAGCAGTAAAGTATTGGTGAGATCGTATTAGATGCAGAAGTTTTTCAGTAGATAAGCATCGGATTGTAATAAAAAGTTGAAAAAAGGGGTGTTGGGAAAAACTTCAGAGGGGTGATAAAATTGTGATATTGAGGGATGATACTGAATTAATTATGCCCCCCGGAGCAGTGTTATTCCAAGAGTCTATCTAGCTGGGAGAATTCAGTAACGAGCCTACTAGTTGAAGAGAATGGTGATATTATTATTTGTGGATGCCTTGCTCAACTGAGAAAGCATATTTCAAGAAGATATATGACAAGAAGCATGGATAGCAGAGATCCCAGATCCATGGATCTTTAACAGATTTGGATCCCAAAGTCGATGGAAAGCGCTATTTGATATGAGAGTATCAATTTAAGCTGAATAGCATTGAAAGCTGTAACAAATTATGAAGAATGATTAGCAAATGTATCTAATATTCGATGTGAAGATAACATAAAAATAGCTATGAAGCCAGCTAGCCAGCTTCAGCCAGCCTTGCAGCTAGTAAAGCCCCTCAGCATTGTTGACAACACATCCGGGCCCCGAAACCTTCTCAACCAACTCTCCAATGACAAAAGCAGTCTCTCCTTCACTAGCCAAATCAGCAAGCACAGTGGCCACGTTCTCCTTCTTCACAATGGCAACCATGCCCACACCCATGTTCAAGGTTTTCAAGATATCAGCGACCGGGATTCCGCCGGTCTTGCCCAACCATTTGAACACCAGAGGCACGTCCCAAAGGGACATGTCCACGACGGCTTGCAAATGGCCAGGAATGGCTCTTGGGATGTTCTCGACCAATCCTCCTCCGGTGATGTGAGCCAATCCCAACAAGGTCTTCTTCTTGATGGAGGGCAACAACTGCTTGACGTAGATGCGGGTCGGGGTCAACAATTCGCGGCCCAAAGAGTTGTGCGAGAACGGGACAGTGGAGTCGTAGGTCAAGCCGGTCTTCTCGATGATCTTCCTGACCAACGAGAACCCGTTGGAGTGGACCCCGTCGGACTTCAAGCCCACCAAGACGTTGCCCGGGGCCATCTGGTCCGTTTTGGGCAACATCTGGTCCTTTACCAACGCTCCAAAAGCGGTTCCGTTGGTGTCGTAGTGCCCCGGGGCGTACATTCCGGGCATCTCACTCGTCTCCCCACCGACCAAGGCACACCCGGCGAGCTTACAACCTTCGGCTACACCTTCCACGAAATCCCGCAGCACCTGGATGTCCAACTTCCCCGTGGCAAAGTAGTCCAAGAACATCAAAGGCTCAGCACCTTGCACCACCAAATCGTTCACGTTCATCGCCACGAGATCGATCCCCACGGTGTTGTGGACGTCCATGATCTGGGCGATCCGCAATTTGGTGCCCACTCCGTCGGTGGCTCCGACCAAGAGCAAGTTGCCGAGATCTGAGTATCCGGCCCGGGACAAGTCGAACAACCCGCCAAACCCGCCGATCTCCGAGTCCGCGCCGGGTCTCCGGGTCGATTTCACCAAGCTCTTGATGTTCTCCACCAACTTGTTGCCGTTATCGACCGAGACTCCGGCATCTTCGTACGTGATGGAGATTTTTTGACGTTCGGCATCGCGAAAGGCCCGATGGGCGATGTCACCACGCGCGTATTTGCCCTTGAAATGCACCAAATCGACGCCTCTATAAGCGCCAGTCACCGCGTCTTTGAGCGAGGCCGCTGTGGCGGTGGCGGCAATCACCCGTCCGCCGGAGGTGACGACTTTGCCGTCCTTTTCCAGGGTCCCGGCGTGGAAAATGTACGTATCGCGGGGCAACTCGGCCAGAATGGTGATCTCATCGCCCTTCCCGTAGGATTCCGGGTATCCGCCCGCCGACATCACCACGGTGGCGGCAAAGGCGTCCTTGACACGGATATCGACGGCGTCCAAGCGGCTCTCGACGGCTGCCAACATCACCTCCAACAAGTCCGTCTCCAACAACGGCAACACCGTCTGCGTCTCCGGGTCGCCGAACCGCACGTTGTACTCCAACACCGACGGTTCCCCATCGGGCAACACCATGATGCCGACAAACAAGCAGCCGACCATCGGGAACCCGTCGCGGCGCATCCCGGCGATGGTGGGCTGCAAGATGGTCGTCCGGATCTTCAGCAACAACTCCGGCGTGGCCAACGGCGCAGGCGCATACAGCCCCATGCCGCCGGTGTTCAATCCGGTGTCGTTGTCGCCGATCCGCTTGTGATCCTGCGCCGGAGGCAAGTCTACAACGGTGTACCCGTCCGAAATACACAAGATCGACAACTCATCGCCCTGCAAAAACTCTTCAACCACCACTTCGTCGCCCGCAGACCCGAACTCTCTGTCCACCATCACCTGCTTGATCAGCTCCAACAGTTCCGCTTTGCTCTGCGGGATCAAGACGCCCTTTCCGGCAGCTATACCCGACGCCTTGATCACGAGATCTTTGTCGCTCTTCAAGACATACGCCTTGGCGCTCTCGTAGTCGGAAAAGTTCGCGAAATCCGCCGTCGGAATCCCGTGGCGTTTCATGAAATCCTTGGAGAAAGTCTTGCTGCCCTCCATGACGGCTGCCCTGGCTGAGGGCCCGAATACTGGGATACCGACTTTCTGGAACCAGCTGGAGATCCCGTCCACCAACGGTTGTTCTGGACCGGGGATCACCAACGACACGTCATTTTCTACTGCGAATGCCGTCAACGCGTCAAAATCCAGTTTGGACGACCCGATTGCAACGTTCTGGCACTTGGCAATGCCCGAAGTGCCTCCATTTCCTGGAGCCACAAAGATCTTTGCAACTCTTTCACTTTGCGCCAATTTCACCGCCAAAGCAGATTCTCTGCCCCCATTTCCGACGATTAACAAGTTCAACTGAGAGCCCATGTCTGTGTTGTTTTTTTGGTGTTTGGTCTGACGTTGGTGTTGAAGTGATCTCTCAGTGCAAAGTTAGTCAAGATGATTTAAAAATTTTTCAGTTTCTTCTCCGTTCTGACTCTGGTGTTATCAGATGAGGTCGGAGTCATTTTGGTCTGGATTTGGAGATACTGGGGCTGCGCAACTGGGGGCACTCGCGTTGCGGCGTTGCACGAGCGCAGAGTTGGCAGACATACTGCAAACTCCCGTGTCAATAGACTACCACAAATTGGAGAAAAAATTTGATGTTGGACAAACGATAGCCCTATTATACACCAAATAGTACCAACAACCCACCAACAACCAACCAAGACATTGCAAAAGCACTAAAAATTTGCCCCAATCACATTCTGAACATCTTTTGAACAACTCCACCACTTCCCGCGCAATAATCACCCACATACATGACTGCAACACAGGACAACTGGAAATCGGAGTTGAATCTCCCAGTAAAAGACTTGCGTCCCCAAACCGATGACGTATTAGGGACAAAAGGAAACACTTTCGAATCGCTCCATTTGAAAAGAGAATTGTTGATGGGCATTTTCGAAGCAGGATTCGAAAAACCTTCACCTATCCAAGAAGAGAGTATTCCAATCGCATTGATGGGCAGAGATATCTTAGCGAGAGCCAAGAATGGAACCGGGAAAACTGCCTCGTTTGTGATCCCGACTTTGGAAAAATTGAAACCAAAGATCAACCAGATCCAGGCGTTAATCTTGGTCCCAACTAGAGAATTGGCCTTGCAGACTTCCCAAGTCGTCAAGACCTTGGGAAAACATTTGGGTATCCAAGTCATGGTCACCACTGGTGGTACCTCCTTGAGAGACGACATCATACGGTTGAACGACCCAGTACACGTGTTGGTCGGAACTCCGGGCAGAGTCTTGGACTTGGCCTCCAGAAATCTCGCCAAATTGGACTCTTGTAAGATGTTCATCATGGATGAAGCTGACAAGATGTTGAGTAAAGAGTTCAAAAACATTATTGAACAAATCTTGTCATTTTTCCCACAAACCCTGGCCGGAGAGGGTAACGCATACCAATCGTTGTTGTTCAGTGCCACTTTCCCATTGCTGGTGAAATCTTTTATGGACCAACATCTCTACAAACCTTACGAGATCAATCTCATGGACGAATTGACCCTTAGAGGTATCACTCAGTACTATGCGTTTGTCGATGAAAAGCAA
Organism: Nakazawaea sp. yHDR128; assembly: GCA_030571255.1. Taxonomy (NCBI): domain Eukaryota; kingdom Fungi; phylum Ascomycota; class Pichiomycetes; order Alaninales; family Pachysolenaceae; genus Nakazawaea; species Nakazawaea sp. yHDR128. The sequence continues at coordinate 1,078,587 of JAJLXL010000009.1, read as the reverse complement.
AAACTCCACTGTCTCAACACCTTGTTCAACAAGTTGAAGATCAACCAGTCCATCATTTTCTGTAATTCCACCAACAGAGTCGAGTTGTTGGCCAAAAAAATCACAGATTTGAACTACTCATGTTTCTACAGTCATGCCAGAATGCCACAGCAGTCAAGAAACAAAGTTTTCCACGAATTTAGACAGGGAAAAGTCAGAAATTTGGTGTGTTCTGATCTTTTGACAAGAGGTATCGATATCCAGCTGGTGAACGTTGTCATCAATTTCGATTTCCCAAAGACTGCAGAGACTTATTTGCATAGAATCGGTAGATCCGGAAGATTTGGTCACTACGGTGTTGCTATCAACTTGATCAACTGGAATGACAGATTCAACTTGTACAAGATCGAGAAAGAATTGGGAACCGAGATCAAGCCGATTCCAAAGGACATTCCAGAAGAAGTTTACGTCGGTGGTGATCCAGAACTGATTCCAAGATTGGGTTACGACAGACAAAATTAAACCTTTCATGATTATTATGATAACTTTTGATCTTTGTGTTTCATCAGAGATTGTTGTTTTATTGAACTGTTGTTTTTGACCAGAGATCTATATTCTAGAAAACGTGGTTTTTGTTTCTTGTGTTTTATCTTGTGTTTCATCACTATTTGTTCTCAGTATTGTTTAGTTTTGTTTGTTTTGCCATATTTATGGATAGTGAGGCAGTGAGCAGGGGTGCACACCCTGTTGCACATTGAGTATCACACAAGTGCTTTCAACTGCCCACTGCCCTGCCCACTGTCCTATCCTACCTACTTGTTTCGACAAGTAACTTTTTTTGCAGCTCAATGATTGTTGTTGTGTTCAGCAATCTTGGGTGGCTTTTTTTAACCAGCATTTTGGCCTCTGATGTCCACAGAGCGACAACCACTGACTCTTGCAACCTGAGCTGCGGTTAGTCGCTCACTGACGCTTGCCTTCACCAATGAAAGAGGGGCGTGTGTCTAATTTTTGCTTGCCCTCTGTGTTTTTTCCTCCCCTTTTAGCTTGACTAGAAACTTGTATAGTTGGAGATAATAGACCCAGCAGGTGCTGGACGTCATGGGTTCAAAGATCTGTAGTGATGTAGAAATTCAGAGTGCATGAAGTTGTGCTTTGCAGCCGACGTGCCTCGAGTGCATTTAAGAATCTGACCTTTAACCGTTGACCGTATTACGTTGACGTGCGTCGGATATGCCTCTGCACGGTATTTCGTCCAGAATCTCGGCAATTCGGGAAAGTCTCGGATAGAGACTGTGATCTGTGGAATTGTCAGTCTAGGATTTCCACCCATACCCTGCCAAATTCCCCGAAATTCTTCCCAAAAACCTCCAAATTTCACTCCATCACCCCCAATTCACAACCTTTGCCTGACTTTTCTGCCTGACTTTTCTCGCTCGCTTTTCTGCCCCACATCCTTCGCTCACAGATGCCAATTTGGAGGAAAAAAAGTTTACAACAAAAACCTCAAGATTGAAAATACGTTGCAGTGATCAGTAGCAGTGATACAAGATAGCGGCATACCAGGATAGCGGCATACCAGGACAGCGAGAGTATAGAATACCAGAGAAGATTAGCTTCAAAACACCATTGAAAACTGACAGACTTCAAACAAGACACTCGCTAGAAAAAGCACCACAGATGCACAAAATTCCAAAGAGATTTGATCACGATAAGCAACTCCCGGCTCCACCGCCGCCGCCGCCTTTCAAATCCGCCAAAACACGACCAGAACTTCCGGATGACGTCAATTGCCCAAAAGAGCCACTTCCGGCGCCGCATTTACCCAGAAAGCTGCCTCTGCCGCTGCCCCAGCCATTACAAATGCCCACTGGCCCCAGGACAAATATCATTGTAGGAACTCCACAGAATGCGAGACCCGCCAGCGTCAACTCAAACAGTTCGAGTCTCTACAAGCCCAAGACATTGAAACGGCGTAACTTGAAACAGCTAAAGATCGACGACCAGCTGCTCACGATTGGCGAAAACGCGCCAAATCCGGCTCCCAAGACCACTACAGACGAGCTAGTTTCGTCGATGAACAACTTGGAGTTGGGCGTAGAATACCAGATGGCTATAAAGCCGGAAGATTTGCTCACGTTGAAGAAATTGGGGTCTGGAAACTCGGGTACTGTGACCAAAGTGTTGCATCTTCCGAGCAAAAAGACCATGGCCAGAAAGATCATACACATAGAGACCAAGGAGAAAGTGTTGACGCAGATCATCCGAGAGCTCCGAATCATGCACGAATGTGACTCGCAGTATATAATCGGGTTCTACGGAGCTTTCTTTAAAGAGGGTGACGTGGTTATCTGTATGGAGTACTCTGAATGCGGATCGTTGGACAAAGTGCTAAAGTTATCCGGGCCATTTCCGGAGTATACCTTGAAACATACTGCCTACAGTGTCCTAAGGGGGCTTATATACCTCTACGACACTCACAAGATCATCCACCGCGACGTGAAGCCATCTAACGTGTTAATGGACTCGAAGGGCAACATGAAACTCTGCGATTTTGGCGTCAGTAGAGAGTTGATCAACTCTATTCTGGACACCTTTGTCGGAACCTCCACATATATGTCCCCGGAAAGGATCCAGGGCAACAGGTACACTATCAAAGGAGATGTTTGGTCGCTCGGGCTCATGATGATCGAGTTGCTGACGGGTGTATTTCCCTTTGGAGACTCGTCCAAGATGCTGCCCGAGGGCATTTTGGACTTGCTCCAGCGGATCGTCAACGAAAAACCGCCGTCTTTGCGTCCCGAAGACGGGTACTCTCCGGAGTTGTGTGATTTCGTCGACCAGTGCTTGAAGAAAGAGCACGAACGGCCAGAACCGCAGGAGTTGATGAGGCATCTGTTTTTGCAAGATCTGGGTCTGCACAAGTCGCCGGTGAAATCGTGGGCGAAAAATGTGCGCAAGCTCCAGAAGGGCAAAATCTTACAGGGGGCCAAGTAGTGTATAGATAAGTCTTGCCGTGGGATCTTTGCTCGTCTTGTAATCGTCCAATGGTCGATCCAGTATAATCATATCACTAATAGTCGTGTCCTGGAAGCCAAAAAATGAAAATCGAAATACCGAAAAACAAAAAAACGCTTTTCATTTGTCAACGAATTCTCGTCCACAACGTCAAATAGCGTCAAGCCACTACAAAACCCGCAATTCTGGACCGTTTCGGACCGTTTCTGGACCAATTGAACCCTCAGTCACACCCTCTGCAGTATGATGACCTTTGCATCGCGCGGGACATATATCCGCGCCGGCCAGCGCCACTTCTCGGCATCCATTAAGCGCCTCAACGAGATCAAGACTTCTCCACCGCCCGTTGTCAAGCCACCTGTGAACACGACAGTCATCAAAACAGTCCCAGTGACGCCGCCACCTCCGCCACCGAAGTCGCGCCCTTTCAGGAAGTTTTTCGTCAGAATCGGCTTGCTCACAACGGCTATTTACCTGGCAGGGATCACCCTCTCGTTGAAAAATGACACTGTTTACGACCATTTCGTCGACTATTTCCCCTTGGGTGAGGAGTTGATCGAGTTCACCGAGAATTACATCATAAATTACAACACTGCCACCACACAAAGACGCGAATTGCCGTCGTTCAGTGACATCATCGACAAGACTGTCAAAGTGGACAAATCCGGAGTCAAGAGCACCACGATCGATAGCGCCGAGTTGAAGCAGATAGAAGAGGCAAAACTGGCCATTGTGAAACTGAGCACGACCTCGGAGACCGGCACCACGTCGGCTGACACCAATTTGCCTTTAATCGAGTTTGCAACCGAGGACGAGACGTTATCCAAGGCCGTTGGCTCCTTGAACGACTTGATCCAGTCGATAAATGCCCGCAAACCAGTCCATTTCTCGGTGGTTGCCGAGATCAGAGACACCATCCAGGACTTGCACGACAAGTTGACCTCTGTTGCTTTGCCCAAAGAAGATGTAAAACCAGTGGTTCTGGACGCTGTAGTTTCACAGGAGAAAGAAGTGGAGTTGACAAAGACCTTCCTCAGCCAATTGGAGCTGGAAAAGCTGCTGTTGGAGCAGAAGTTCAACGAGATCTTGGCCAAAGAGGTTGAAGCTACAAAGAACAAGCTCTTTGCACAGGCCAACAACCAGATCGACTCTGCTAGAGTGCAGCAGTTGCAAGAGTTCAACAGAATCATTCTGGACAAGATTGATAGCGAAAGAGACGGGAAATTGGCCAAATTGGACGACATATTCGCCAAGATCGAGACTTTGCAGAACGTGGAGTCAGAATTGGCCAGAGAGTTGGACAACTTCCAACTTTTGAAGAAATTGAAGGTGGAAATCTCGAAAATCCAGTCCAGTTTACAGGATTCTTCAAGACCGGTGATCTTGACCGATCATTTCGCACAATTGAAGTCCTTAGCGGCTGAAACCAACGATGAAGTGTTGATCGAGTCTGTAAAACAGATTCCAAACTCTGGCAATTTGTTGACAAAGCAGCAGTTGATCACGCGTTGGAAACTCTTGGTGCCAGAATTGAAGTCTGCATCTTTGTTACCCCCAAATGCCGGTATCTTGGGCCATCTTGCGTCTAAGATATTCTCGAAATTCTTGTTTTCAAAGGAAGGTGTTGCCCAAGGTAACGATATTGAGTCTATCATTGCCAGAGTGAACACATTTTTGGAAAGAGACGAGTTGGATTTGGCTGTAGAGCAGGTGACCTCGTTGAGAGGATGGTCCCGTAAGTTGGCAGATGACTGGGTCCGTGAGAGTAGAAAGAGATTAGAGGTTGAATTCTTGGTCAAGTTGATTGATTACGAGACCAGATTACTCGCATAGTTAGATCCAGATACATAATATTAAAAGTTGCACTCTTGAACTATTCTCAGATGGTGTACATCTGCTCTTTGCGAACCAGAGTACTCATATCTTGAGGCCATATTATGTACACTGATATTAGAGAGATGCACTTGGCCAAACCAAATTACTCACATAACTCTTCAGGTCCAGATATTCTAATGTACTTATCACCTACTCTTCAGATTCATATATACACTAATATTAAATTGACTTGAGTCAAACAAGTTACATAAGTTACACAAGTTGCACAAATAATTCATTGATGATGAAACAGTGCCTTCAGCAAAACCAGTTTACAAACATGACTCTTTAGATCCTTATATACATTAAAGGTGTACTTGGTAACTGGTTACTCAGATAATAGCATTCATCAAAAATGTGCTGGGTCATATGATATCATCAGTGCACTTGTCATATCATACCATCAGTGCACTTGTCAAATCAGATCATCAAAAAGTTGCACTGGGATCGTCCACCACGAGTTTCAACTCGCCCTTTGTGATCCCCTCAATGGCACATTCTATAAACAGCTTCTCCCTCTTCAAAAGATACCCAGAAACACTGTTGAAGTCCATCTTCTTGGACAAGATCTGTTTCGGCTGGAAGATTTCAAACAACTTGGACAACTTCTCCACGCTGTTCGAGAGATGCAACTGGTTGTCGGTCAATATCGTCTGGAAATTGTTCTCTTCCAAGTAATAAACCAAGGCATAAGACCATTTCAACGTCCTTCTACAACGGAGCAAGATGTCTACACTGTCTTTATAGAACTGCAATTCGATCCAGGACACCTCGTTCTTCAAATCCTCCTGTAACCGCATCAACTTGGTCTCGATGTTCGCACAGAACAAGTTGTCACCTTTCAAACTCTGCTCCTGCGCAGTGAAATGGTTGTAGAAATGCAAATACCTCTTCAAAGACCGCTTGGACTCGGCCTGTTTCTGGCGCACCCCCAAGGTGTCCACGTTCTTGAACATGGAGCAGTTGTAGAAACTGGTGCCGTGTTTGGACCACGCTCCCATACAGATCCAGCAGAACTCGTATTTGCATTTCTTACACGTCATGTGGTTGCAGCCGCCATTTTTCTCGATGCTGGAGTCGCATTTGGGGCACGATTGCGTGTTGGCGTTGATCCAGTTCGCAGTTTCAGAGTCGTCTTTACACTTTTGCACCCACAGCTTGGTGATCCAGCAGGGCAGCGGGATGTGGTTCTCGAAATTACAACTGAAACAGAAGGAGTGGCCGTGTGGGCACGACACGATGGGGATGAAGTTGTTCTTGTGCTTCACCGCCAACTCTTTCAAATGGCTCTTGGTGATGTTCTTGAGTGATGCCACGCCTCTACAGTCCGGAGACGGACACCATTTGTAGTTGGAATGCGCCTCCACATACGTCTTGATGCTGCCATCTTCGTACCGCTCGAGAAGAGACTTGATCTCCGCGGCAGGCTTGGCCTTGTACCGGGCAAATGACGCCCCCTGGAGCTTATCCGTCACGTCCAGATCGTCGTCGTCGCTCCACTCGCTGAGCTCCAGTTTCTCCCTCAGCGCCATCTCCTGGGCCGCTCGTTTCGCCTCTTCTAGCTCTCTCACGTCTGCAGTGATGTCATGTGCAATCATGTAGTCACTGATCACCTTGATGTCCTTGTCGAGCCGGAGATTCAACCGGCACGACGGCTCGATGCACTTGATCAACCGCGCGTTCGCAGACACCTTCTCCTTGAGGTAGTAGATGTAACAGTCGGCACAGTACCGGTGCTGGCAGGGCATCGCAAATGACGTGTCTTTGTCGTCACAGCAGATCTGACACGACACTTTCAGCGTCGCATCGATGCTGTTCACTTCTGTCGTGTGCTCCGCATTGAAAAGCCCCGCTTTCTCCCTAGTGGCGGCCCAGTTGTCCATGTACTGCTCCATCAACTTCTCTCCATTCCAGTTGAAGAGCTCCAAGAGTATCAAGCAGTCGTCGTTGTCGATGTTTAGCACACTGGAGAACTTGGCCACTTCCATGTGGATACTATGCATGAGTTCTTTGGTATCCACAGACTGGTACGCCACTGTTCGGAGCCCGAACTCGTCCTGTTCATCTTCTTCGTGGCGCTTATCGACCCGGAAATACTCGGCTTCTCCGTCGTCTAGTTCCTCGGACGAGTTGCTGCTGGAGTCTTCATAGGCGAGGTTGTCGGAAGACGACATCCCGTCGTCGTCGTACTCGAAATCGGACATTTGGCGGTGTTTTGGGGGTGGTTGGTGGAGAGGAAGCGGTGAAAGTGGGATTTGAGTCGATTTTCTTCGCCGAGTGGTGATTTGTGCACGACCTTTGTGGGGTGGGCAGGCAGGGCAGGCAGGGCAGGCAGGGCAGGTAGGGCAGCGAAGGCAGGACAAGGGCAGGATGAGCGCACAGCATCAGCCAGGACAGGACCGAAGCAGAACACTCAATTGCTACAGCATGGGTAAAACAGTTTATGATAACAGTTACTATACTCTCAATAAAAATCGATAGGCCACATCACGTGACTTCGGACACAGAGTCACGTGGCAACTCACGTGACCGCCAAAGGCACCAGCTCAAAGCTTCGATGCACCCGTGCGCCCTAGTTATAAAGCCGACAACACAGCATCAACTCCAGAGACAGAGACACCGCTACCAGGTTCCTGTTCAAGGTACTTGATGACTCCATCGACGACGACTGCTGCGTATCTAGAAGTCCTGACACCCATTCCAGAGGCAACCAAGTCCTTCTGGAATCCCAATTCACCGGAAAGAGCGGCGTTTGGATCAGAGGCGAAGACGGCCTCATCTTTGGCGCCCAAAGCCTTACCCCAAGCAGCAAGGACAAACGCGTCGTTGGCGCTCAAGATGACAACTTCATCGACACCTTTCGACTTCAATTCATCGATTTTGGTCAAAAATGGTGGGATATGATCAGCGGTACAGGTTGGAGTGAAGGCTCCCGGAACTGCGACGAAAACAACCGTCTTACCAGGCAACTTCTTCTTCAAGTCGTAGGCGGTTGGGATCGAACAGGCCAAGATACTCGAGTTCTCTGGCGTGTATGGGATGTATTGCAACTTGATATCTGTTGGGAATTGGTCTCCGACTTTGAATGTAGACATTTTGGATGTATTTGGTGGCGATTAGTGTTAATTGAGATGATTTAGCACAATTGATCTGCTGCTGCTGGTGCAAACGTGTTATTTATATACGAATTTTCAATTTTTCTGAGGCGCCACAGTGGAAATTTCATTTCGGTCTCTGGAGAGGTGGAGTGGCGGAGCAGTGGCAAGGGTGAGTAAGCTTGGGACTGCATTAGTAAGGCTGTTACGGGAGATCCGGACTCTGGTAGGGTTTAGAGAGGTGAAGAGCGGTCAAGATTTCCGGCCCAATGGCTGGACGGCCTAGACCTGGCCAGCCTGCGGATTTGTCATCAGACAGCCCCTGTTTGACGTTTTTTCGCATCTCTTTGGCATACTCAAAAGGGGGCGTTGGCCTGAGAGCACTTATTTAGTGACCTGCTGACAAATCTTGACGTCTGCTGGTGCTGCGGTGCAATGAGATATTGCTGGATCGCTGCATTAGTCCCCGCTGTTCAATTACTTTGTTATACTACAGCACGCAATGTACGCTAATATAATCATCCCCAAAGTGTCGATTCAACTGCACCCCCAATATGGACTGGTGCCCATTTAACTAGTCTATTTGTTCTGCCTGATTATCCTCGTCTACTGGTGCACTTCTGCACTGTTGTTCTACACAACCATCTGTAAACGTTTTGCACCACTAGGGGAATAAGAAGATTCGACCCCGATGAAGATCTTTTACTAATTTAAATGGCCCCATCATCCAATGACATCACCAAATCCGTCACAACCCTTCAAGTCTATCAATAGCAGCCTTGGTCTTCATACTGATCCGCGTGCTCAACTCGTAGTCACCACCAGAGTACGCCATTGCCCTATCCAACCACTTCTTGACCTCGTCCAATTCACCCACTCCTTGGATCTTCCATACAAACAACAGCTTCTCGTACAAAGTGGTTGGATAGAGCCACGGATCGTCGTGGTATTTATGCACTTTCCCATCTGGTGTGACGATCTTGCTCACAACCCGATCTATGAGCTGCTGGCCCTCCAAACTCCGACCCAAGCGTCTCAAGCAGATCAGTTGCAAAGTATACCTGATCCACTTCTGGTCCTCTGACTCTGTGGGCAACTTCGACATGTACAAATCCTGCAGATCCGGATCGTTGTAACTCAACAACTTGTACGACAACGTCAAATCGTCCAGAGACATCCGGTTGTACCCGTTCCAGAAGTAACAGATCTCGTGGATCAAAGAAGTGCCCACCGAGTCGCCAATGGACAAGTTGAAATTATTGCTGTTGCGTTTCAAGGCGTCCAATTTTCGCGTCAAGAACTTGTCGAAGGGCATCGACTTCTTCTTGGCCTCGATCTGGTCTGGAGCCAGCAACAAATACTTTGTCAGTTGCTCGAGATACCAATCGGATCTGGCCGGATCGACATCTGTCGTACTAGACTCGGTATACAATCCAGTTTTGCACATTCTCCAGCTCTCCAAGTAACAAGCCCCAGCACAGTAGTAGTACAAGCTCTTGTTCCAGGCATTGATCTCGTGCAAATGCAAGAAATCCGCTGCAGATCGCTCGTATTTGTGCAAAAACGCAAAGATCATGGCCCGGTCAAACACCAACAACAGCTCGACTTGCCCCATCTGGCTGGATCCAGCTACAAAACTGTCCATCAAATTTGCAGCTTCTTGGGTCCTGCCCTGCGACAGGAGCATCCTACCTTCTTGGGACAACCACAAGGCACTGTTGGGGAAAGTGGCTCTCGCATTGAGCAACAGAGTCTCCAAGCGCTTTCCCGGGTGTAGGAGTGTCGGTTCGCCGATCCCCACCAAGGCACGTCTCTCCAACTCCATCTTCTTGATGCTCAACGTTTTTTTCAACGTGAGTTTGGAAGACTGCCTGGATAACGTGCGCTGGACGAGCAAGTCGTGGTCAGAACCGTCCAAGGCGCTCGGGACGTCAAAGTCCGTGTCGGTGAACTGGAACGGGCCGTCGTAGAACACCAACAACGCTAGCAAGCCGAGACTGCCGTGGATGTTGCGCAATTCCGAGGCGCTCCACAACATTCTCAAGCCGGCTTCTCGGGATCCCTTGAACCCCACGATGGACAAGACACGTCCGACCGCTGGGGGGATCAACGACAACACCACTTGCAAGATGCCGAAGCATAGATGGACGCCCGAGTGGATGAACTCGTCGATCGTGGATGTGTTCAAATCATTCACAGTGGATACGGGATTTACAAAGTTGCGGTCTACATCTGTATCTAGGCCCAAATCGCCCCGCAATCTCGTGGCTGCGGACTCGTTGCCGATGTTGGACCCGTCAAACCGGCTGCGTCTCATGTTCAAGATCTTTTCGCAGTGCCTCACGATTTTGGCGTCTCGTTTCTGCTGCTCCGTCAAAGCGATGGGCACGTCCGCGAATTTGTTCACCAGCGACGGCACCGACGACGCAGACGAGCTCAAAGTCAGCGTAGACACGTTGGCACTGGAGAACGACGTCCCTGCAAGCTTTTTGCCGCTCTTCCGCTCGATCTCCGTGCTCAACTCGTCCAAAATATGGTATGCCCGCCGCAACTTGTACAACGCCTTGGCGCTCTCAAACATGCTCTCGCTCAACAACATACAAAGGGCGTTTAGCAAGGTGGACTCCAGCAACGTCACGGCAAATTCCGTGCCCGGTGGGTACATGGAGCTGGTGACGAGCTTGTGTTTCTCGTTGTACCGCTTCAGTTTCTGCGATAACAGCTCCAGTTCCGCCAATGTGCGCTGCAGCAACTCCCGAGTCTCCTGTTCGAATCCCAAGGTGAACTCGATGAAGTGCACCACTCCAGTGGCGAGTTTATAGATGGCCTGGTCCTTGGAGGCGATTAGCGCTAGCCCTTCAGGGGCCCTGTCATCCAAGACGTAATCCATTGCCGTGAGACACACCTCGAAGTCGTGCGCCTGGCGCAACGCCGAGTCAATTTTCTGATCCTGTGAGAGCGGCACCGATTCGTCGCCGTTATCGGCCCTCAATCCCAAGGCACGCCACATTTCTGGGGTCGTTTAGTGGCTAGTGGTGGTGGGATCGCAAATGCAAATGCTGAAAAATGCCGTGAAATTTCGGGATCTGCGGCTCCAAATGGGGAACAAAGATGTCAAAGTGGATTCTCGCGTCGTGGTTTATACTGGGGCAGCTCGATGGCTTGTGCGGTTGCAATTTGACCCTGGAATGCTGCGGTCTGTTGCTGCCTCTGGAGTGCCTGGGCCTGTATTTGCTATGAATTTTTTCGGCATTTGCGCAGCCCCTGATTGCGGCCGGTCGCCGACATTCTCGCCCGAGAAAGTCGGCCGAGAGGTCGGGCGCAGAGGTGCGCCGGCGGCATTTGATGGCATTTGATGGCATTTGGCCCGTTTTACTCACTACTGCGCTTCATATACACATTCAATTCACGTTACACTCCGCTACACCCTGCTACACCCCGTTACACCCCCGTACAACACACCCTACTTCTTCTTGGTCTTCTTGCCTATCGAGATCTTCACCCCAACGACACTCGTGTTGTGCACACTCTCCCAAATCTCGTCGTCGAGCTGCTTCGGCAACTTCCGTCCATAGAGACACTGGTCGATCAACCACATCCCCACGATGAACTCGTCCTTGCGCAAGAACCCGTCCTGGCTCCTGTCCACGAGGTTGTAGATCCGCTTCAAGGTCTCCATGGGCAACCGCGACCGCTTAAAGATCTCCCGCACGATGATCCCGTGCATCAACTGGCTCAGATTCAACTTCTGCGACGCCAGTGCCGTCTGTGCCAGTTTCAACGACTCCTCCGTGGCAGGCTCCATCGATCTCGGGTTCAAGTCCATGCACAAGTCCCGGTTCGCGACCCACACACCTTCGTACCTCTTGCGCTCGACATCCGAGATCGAGTGCTGGTACGTGTGGTGCTTCCAGGGCTTGTCCTCGTTGAACTCTTTACTCTTCTTGTCCTTGCGCATGGTCGTCTTCAACTTGACAGTCTGCTGCGGCACCAAGATCAGAGTCTGCGACATCGTCGCAGGGTTCAAGTTGGTGTTGAGGTCGGCATTCCCAAAGTAGTACACCGGGGCCTCCTGCACCGGGGTCGAGGGCTGGCTCCGGCCGAACAACAGCCGCGCAGAGTTCTTCAACTTCCGCGTCCGCTTGTTGTAGGGAAGATGCGGATGGTGGTGGTGGCTCTGCGTGTCGTTGGACGTGTACGTAGGATACTGCGGGAACTGCGACACAGAGTCGTTCAACGTGGTGCTGTCGTTGAGCGACAGGATCTCTTCGCCAAACGTCAACTGGCTCTCGTTGGTGCCCTCGTAGGGTGACGCCTCGGGGAGTTGGAGGTACGAATTACGTTTCACAGCAGCCGGAGTCGCCAGTGGAGTCGCAGAGGGCGTCGCTGAGGCACTCTCGGGCGGCGGTTTCCGGGTCCTTTTCGATTTCACGTCTTCCAGAGACGAGTCGAAAGAGCCCTGCGAGAGTTGTGGTGAAGTCTCGATGTCGAAATCAGAGCTCAAGGACAACCGTTTCGAGATTACAGGTGGTTTTAGGAACCCAGTGGTGTCGATACCAGGAGGGGGTTTACGTTTTGGTGGTGACAACGGCTGTGAGAGTTCGCTCCCAAGCTCAGAGTCCAGCGTGCCTTTCATTGCGGAAACCAACGGCGAAAGGTCACTTCCATCCCAGTCCAGTGTGCCCTTTTTCAAGGAAACCAACGGCGACTGGTACAAGAAGTCGTCCGTTTTCTTGGCTGCGACGTTGCTCTCGGAGAAGGGACCGCTGGACAAGTCACTACCGTTGCTGAGGTTGTGGGTTACGAAATTACGGTTGGCAAACACGGGCGACAGCAACAACCCGGCATATGGGTGTGGCGTTCTTTCGGTGTTTCCGGCATCCGGATGTGCTCTGTCGGTGTTTGGGCTTACTTGGAATGAGTCTACGGGCTGGTCGAGCATCGGTGTCGGTGCTGTCACGACGACACCTGCGGGGGCCAATTCGGAAGCCAGTGCAGATGGGCCAGACTCAGCAGTCACTTCCGGAACCAGGGCATGCTCTTCGTCCGAATGCTCCTCCACTGTCGGGATCACCTCGTCAAACACGCTAGAGCTGGAAATGCCGAGCGGGGGCGCGTCGTCCCGCGGCGAAACCAAAGACAAGCTGCTCCTGTTGTTGCTCGTGGTGATGCTCAATCTGTTCAACTGCAAACTCGAATGCGAGTCTCTAAAACTGAATTGGGCGCTGTTCCGGTGGCTGACTGTCGGCGCCACAAACGAGTACGGCGACCTGGTCAAATCGGAGCTCGCGGATGCCGACCTGCTGTGGCTAGTGACGTGGCTGACACTGTGGCTGGCCGTGTGGCTGGTGCTCCGGCTCCCGCTGCGTGCCACGCTCGGCTCCTGCACCATGGTACTATCCGGAGATAGCATCGACCTCGGATGCGTCCGCAGAACGAGCGAGGCGGCCGCCATTGCGGCGCCAGAGGGCGCCTCTGTGCCAGGCGTAGGCACCTTCTGCCCAATGCTGCGTCTCTTGGGCCCAGAGCTCTTTCGCACTACGTCCCCAGAGGGCAATGCCTTAGTGGCTGTCACCTTGTTGTGTCCATTGATGCTTATGACCTTATTTGTGGCGTACGAGTGTATCGAGAACTTGGGTCTCTGGACCGCCAGGGGCTGTGCCTTGCGGGGGCTCTTTTTGGGCGCGCTCTGAGGCTGAGGGCGCTGGACCAGTGTCTCTGCTGAGTTCAGCAGCTGTTTGAACATCAATGCCGCGGCGCGCTGGGCATCGGCACTCGTCTGCTTGGTGTCAGGTACATAGTCACTTCTGGTGCGGATACCCTGTTGGGAGCCCTGTTTCTTGAAAATCATGGCTTTTTGGGCGGCAAAGCAGTGCAAATGGCTGTGGCTGAAGTCTGGAGATCGTTTTGGTGCCACTTGGTGTGAAGGGGCCTGAATGCCGCTGTTGGATATAGTACTCGAGGTGTTTAGTACTCTGTGTATTTTCGTATATAGTGCTCGAAAAAAACAATAATTGGCCCTTTTCAGGGCAGAAAAACAGGGGCTAGGGCAGGCCGTGTTCGTTCAGATCAGGCCAGGATCAGCAGAGAAGCTGGATAAGTTTCGGCAGGGGTAGCCCGTATTACAAGGCATAGCTGTATGAGTGGCGGGCAAATGATTTCGGGGAATGGAACCAGCGATCTCCTCAATTGGGTAACTAGGACCTTTCGCTTTAATTGGCCCTATTTGAGGGCTGTACCTGTGACACACCAAAACCACCATCAAATCACAGTGCAATGGCCACACAAACTGGGCATGCCCTGCCTCTCTACATAATCCTCTCCATTGACGCCACTGCACACTGTCTGCTGTCTTTATTTCGCTGCCCTTCCCATGCCAACCCTGCCTGCACCAATGTCTCTCGCTTGCATCTGCTCGAATTTCGTAATTTGCTCACACCTCTTCCCCCAAAAGAAATTTTTCACTACAAAATTTTTTTTTTTTTGATATTTTTTTTTTTTGATTTTTCACTTTTCAGCTAAAAGATTTAGTACCCCTTTAAGTGCTTCGATACATCTTATCACCACATCCACATCACCACGTCACCCACAAGCCATGAGTAACGACCAGACGGCTTCTGCCACTGACAAAAAGCTGTTGCCGCTGTACGACCAGCACTATTTCTCGTCATATGACCACTTTGGAATTCACGAAGAGATGTTGAAAGACCAAGTCCGTACTTTGAGCTACAGAAACGCCATCTTGAAGAACAGACTGTTGTTTAAGGACAAAGTCGTGTTGGACGTCGGATGCGGAACCGGAATCCTCTCGATGTTTGCGGCAAAAGCCGGCGCCAAGCACGTGATTGCCGTCGATATGTCGAGCATCATCGGAATGGCCCAGAAGATTGTCGACTTGAATGGGTTCTCCGACAAGATCACATTGTTGCAGGGGAAATTGGAGGATGTCGAGTTGCCATATCCACAGGTAGACATCATTATCAGTGAATGGATGGGATACTTCTTGTTATACGAGTCCATGTTGGACACCGTGTTGGTTGCCAGAGACAAGTACTTGGTGGAAGGTGGATTGATCTTCCCAGATAAATGTAGCATGCACATCGCTGCCATTGAAGATGGACAGTACAAGGATGACAAGATCCATTATTGGGAAGATGTCTATGGATTTGACTACTCTCCGTTCATCGACATCGCCATGGTGGAGCCATTAGTAGACGTTGTAGAGAATGCCTCGGTAGTGACCACATCTTCTACGTTGGTGGAGTTCGACTTGAACACCGTCACCATTGAAGAGTTGGCCTTCAAGTCGAAATTCAAGATCCAGGCAACAAGAGACGACTTTATCCATGCCTTCATCTCCTGGTTCGATATCGAGTTTCCTCATGATGAAGAGACCGGCATGAAGATCACCTTTTCTACTGGTCCCCATGCCCATTACACCCACTGGAAGCAGACCGTTTTCTACTTGAACCAAGTTTTGGACGTTAAGAAGGGTGAGTTTATCGAAGGTGACTTGTACTCGAGACCTAACAAGAAGAACCCGAGAGAAATTGACGTTGACATGGCCTGGGACTTTAAAGATGACTTCAACGGTCAGAGATCGCAGAAGGGAAGTTTCCAGTACTTTATGCGTTGATTGTACAATAATAATTGAGCATTATATATCATGAAGCTTTGCATGCAGTAGCATTGTATAGTTAATCACTTCTGAAGCTTGCACTGATGATAGTATGCGGTAGCGTTGTTTGGCGAATCACTTTTGAAGCCTCGCACTGACAAATTCGTCGAGTAGCGTTGTATAGATCATTTCTAGCTTTGCAGCACTTTTCAATATCCATTAGCATTATACTCTATCAAACCTGCATTGTGCTTCGTAACTCCACTTAGCACTTACCAAAATTCAAGCTTTACGCCGATCAACATCTCAAGCTATCCAGTGTCATTATTTCTTCGTGAAATGACATCTAACAAAACTACTGATCTGACTATCATTCTATACCAACATCTACTCCACAAAACCACTTCTGAATATTTGATTTCATTACACACTACACCTGCTTCTGGAGCTCTGCAGTGACGTTTTTCAACGCCACAGACCCCATAGTCGTCATTCTTCCATTGGAATTCCGCTCTGCCTCCACCTCCATGATCCGTTGGAACCCTACAAACTCCTCCGGGTTGAACAACTCCGTCATCCGGCCCACAAAGTTCCTCTTTGTGACCAACAAGTAGAGCAGGATGTAGTAGTACTGCTGGTACGCCCAGAACCATTTGGGATCCTGCCCAATGACGTGGTTCCGCCGCAAAGTTACATACATCTTCTCCAACAACAGCGACAAGTCCGTGAGCAAGGCGTCGGAACAGTACAGATGCCCTCCGGGCTTGTCCAGGTCCAGTTGGAAGCACAATTTCTCGAGACCCGGCATCTCCAAGGACAAGAGCGAGAAGTCGTTGGCCTTCAAATTCTTGACCCGTTCTTCGCCGGTGGAGTTCACCAACAAAGAGATGATCACGGCAAGCAGTTTCATCATACTCTTCTTGATACGAGGCCAGGCCAAGATCCGAAATGCCCTGTCATGGCGCATCTCTTCCGAGCTCCTCTCTTGCCATACAAACCAGTCTACGAGTTTCAACGTGAACACGACATGGAGAATCGTCTCACTCAAATAGTGGAACCCCAACAGAGTGCTGGCGTCGTCTACAGAGATCGGATCCTCGCCTACCACGTTCAAGACGCTTTGGGGATCCGAATACGCTACATACAACATGTGATTCAACGTCATGGTCATGTCCAACAAGCTCAAAACAGACAAGAACTTGTTGTTGGACAACGAGCCCGACTTCATCCCCGCATAGCTCTCCCACAGATTGCCGTGGGAAACCTCCAACAGCACTTCCAGAAACTCGGTGATCTGCAAGAGACTCTTCTCCACGTCGAGCCTGGTCATCCGCTTCTGCTGCTGCGAAAAATCGAACAAGTTGTCGAACACTTTACACACAGAACTGTCATTATACCCGTTCAACAAGCCGTATTTCTGGTACGTCTCTCTCTCGAGAAGCATCTGCTGCACCTGGAAGTCTCCCGGCTCGATCTGCTGCGGAATGAGTCCGTAGTTGTACAAATGTCTCGAGGAGAACGACATTCCGTCGTCTTTTGTCGAGGCATTTTCGATGTAGAGCAAATTCTTCCACAAGTTGAGCAACGTCTGTTCTGTGATGAAGTTGTCATTTGGGTCTCTGGGATCCTTTGAAAAATCGTGGATCTCCTCAAAAGGTCGCCAGAACCCCAAAACCATCATCGTATTGAAAGTGACGTTCATCAACAAGGACAAGTCGCTCGCAGCCTTCTGAGGGAAGATCTGGTCTGCGAGGTCGTCCGGATTGACCAACTTGAAGTACGCCAACAAGAGCGTGGCCTGGATGGAGGACATCGAGGGCTCTGTGAAGATGTTACCGTTATACAAACACGACGTGGCAAAGCCGACAAACATGTTGTACTTGTCCAAGAACGGGTCGTCTGATTCGTCAAAGACGATTCCGAACTTGAACACGATCAACAAGATCGCCAACTTGGTCAACTCGGTCGAGTGGTCGCGACTACGGTCATATACATTGATATCTACACCTCCCTTTCGGGTCTTCTTGAATATGCGCTTAAAGTCCAGCAAGAGCATCAAGTTGTCGATAAAGGGCTCGATAAAGACCGACGCACGGAGATCGATGAAGAAATGCAACTTGGCCTCGAGATATCGGTACGAGGGGAGCAACGCGGCCAAATTCTGGATCTTTCTGCCAAACAGATCGTTCTTAGAAGGCGGCAGAAGCGGGTCCGGTTTCTTGTGGCCGATACTCGAGAGGGGGAAAGTGGGTCTGTAGTCGAACAACTCGCGGCTCAAGGCCTCTTTGAGCTTCAACTCTTGGGCATTTGCCTTCAAGAACATCGCCCATTCAGGTCTCACCAACGACTCGGTGATGTTTGTCACGACATCGTTCTGCAACAAGATGTTCTGCCACGTCATCGGGCCGAAAGTTTTACAGGATTCCGGTGTGTCCACAGTGGAACAGTACCGTGAGAGGTAGATCTTTGTGTTTTTCAACCTCTCTACAGGCAGATCTTGCTCGGAGTCGTGCTTTGTGACACTAGAGTGGTTCACTTTGGGTTCTACGTCGTATTTATCACGCAACCTTTGCAGCTTACTGCCCTCGTCCTCCAAGATCAGTAACAACTTTTGCTGCTGGTCTTTCAAGAACTCGATCTTGCTGATCAAATTCTGCTCTTCTACAAGTGAAGTTGCCCAGGGCGAGCCCTCGTATATACACAAATGGGCCGGGATGTTGTTCTTCAGACAAGATCCACAGATGGGTCTCTCTCTGTCGCACTTGATCTTCTTCTTCCGGCAAGTGCGGCACGATATGGACAATCTCTTTCTGGTCTTTTTCTTCAACTCGCGCTCGTATATGGCGGAGTGGTTTTGAGGGAATGAATCGTTTGAAGAGGTGTCGGATTCTGGTGAATATGATTGCGTCATCGGTTTGGAGTCTCGGTCAGGCGACTCGCTGATCTTGGGGAGTGGCTGAGCAGGCGGGGGGTGGCTGAGCGGGGTGAGTGGGTGCGGGTGTGGCGGGAAGTGCTGGTTTGGGGCGATATGTGGGAGGGTGTGTGGCTGGTGCGAGTGTGGCTGAGATTGTGAATGTGGCTGATGTGGCTGATGCTGGGCATGATGTGGCTGGTGCGGGTAAAGATTCTGGTTCTGCACCGGTGGCTGGTGCGGATGCGGACTTAGCTCCAGCTGGTGCGGATGCGGTCCATGGTGCTGTGGCTGGTGCTGCGCGTGCCCCTGGCCCTGGCCCTGGTCCGGACGTGGGCCGGGCACAAACGGTCCTGGATACTGGTATTGATACCCCATGGCGCCATAGGGCACGCCCGGGCCCATCTGGAGCTGTGGCGAGTGTGTGGCGCCGATAGGCGGCGGGCCCTGCTGCTGGTACATCACATACGGCGGCTGTGGCGCTGGTGGCGGGCCCGGATGAGCTCCTGGTGGGCCGCCAGGTGTTTGCTGATTCCACATCCAGGGCGGATGTGACCCCCGCAGCATCGACCGGTCGGCGGAAATAGGAATATATCCGTGCGGATATCCGTATCCCGGTGGCTGTTCATAGGGCTGTCCCGGCATCTGCGTGAGTAAAGGTGGTGCGACGCTGTGCTGGCGAGATGAAATCGGTCGAAAAGACCGAAAAAGCGGAAATGGCATCGGATTTTTTTGGTTCTTAAATAGGTAACTGGGGCTGCCCGGGGTGATGGAGAGGTTCCGGACCAAGATTCACTACTACTACAACAAGAGATTGAACGTTTGAAGCGGACGCTTCTCACTTGAATTCAACTATAAACTTAGTCAGATTTCAAAACCTGTTCAAAAGTACCCTTTGAAGGCTTGATCTTTGGTTGTTCAACCTTGGCAGATCCCAACTTCTCGGCAGTGAAAGCCTTGGCGTAAGGGTTCAATCTCAACAAGACCTGTCTGTTCTTCAATGGGTTCTTCTTCAAGACGTGGGTACGCTTTTGGGTGGATTGACCAGCTGGTCTGACAACGGCCTGGACTTCAGCAGAGTTGATCAATCTGGTGACGTCAGAGTTGGAGACAATGTTGGCTGGCAAGGAGTAACCAGACTTGGATGAGCCGTAGACAGAGTCCAAAGCAGCAAAGGCAGACTCGGTCCAGATGATGAATCTACCCAAATGGGCACCTGGGGCCAATTGCAACAAACCCAAAGATTTGACGTTGGCAGTTTCGACACCTGGGATGTTTCTGAAGGCCTTGACCAAACCCTTGTCTTCACCGTAGACAACCAATGGGCCTCTTCTTTGAGTCCATCTTCTACCTCTCAACTTACCCTTACCGGCACGCAACTTCTTGGACTTGATGACCTTGATGACGTCCTTGTGGGCACCGACAGCCTTCAAGACGGCAACGGCTTCTTTGGTCTTTTGGACAGACTCAATGTCGTTGGAGACAACCAATGGGATTTCTGGAATGTTCTCGATTCTGTGACCTCTGGCCAAGACCAAAGATTGGACAGCAGAGGCAGCAATAGCCGAGGCAGTGGCATAACGCTTCTCGTTGTGGTTTACCTTGACGTGCCATTTTCTCCAGATCTTGGTTGGGGCAAACATACGACCACCACGACACATGTTACCGAAAGCGGCTTGACCAGCACGGTGAGTACCGGAACCACCAACTCTCGGAATACGGGCAACAGCTCTACCGGTACCCCAAGATTCAGCAGAGGTCTGGTGACCAGCTTTTTCAGAGACAGAGTAAGCCTGTCTCTTGTTCTTGTTTACTCTGGTGAAGACAGAGTGGACAATGTCGGCTCTGATTGGAGCGTTGAAAACGGCTGGCAATGGCAAAGCATTGGAGGTGGATTCTCCTGAGGCGGAGATGACGCTGACTTGTGGGCGGCTGACGGACATTGTTGATGTTGTTGATGAGTAGAAAAGGGATGAAAAATTTTTCAGTGGGTTTTTTTTCTGAAAAATAATTCGGTGCGCGGTGTTAGTGACACGGCAGATGAGTGCAGATTGGCAGACCCGCTGCCACCGCGCGCGCACCGGGTAACCCGTGGCCGAATCAGGCAACTGGGGCGGTTTCCGGAATTTGGTTCCGTGACTTTGCCAAAAATTGATATATGGGAATATGCAAGTGAAAACTATAAAAACTTGACGGGTATTATATGTTGGCCAGTGGCTTGAGGCGTTCAGAGAGTGGCCAGAGTCGGTGTGCAGGTGAAAAAGGGCAATAGAACACCGAGATCTGTCCAAATACCGATTTGGGCCGGAAATGGATCAGAATCACAGCACCAATAGTGAGATGGAGTTGAAGAGGGAACAAGATGAAATGGACGGGGTGGAGGAAGCGCGGTTCGGGAAAGTGCGGCGGCGGGACCGGAAAACGATCTCGTGTACGACCTGCCGTAAGCGGAAGGTGAAATGCGACCGCGGAAGACCCATCTGCGGCGCCTGCAAGAAGAATAACGTCCCGGTGCATCTATGTGTCTATGACGACAACCCCTGGATCTCGGCGTTGGTGAAAGAGCAGTCGCTAAAGTCGGAAATGGCTGATTTGGAGAAGGAGAACGACCGCATCAACTTGTTGATCAAGCGGAAAAGAGAGCAGATTGCCACGCTAATATTGGCGTACGGGGACGGGAAGAGTGTGCGTGTCGGAGATAGCGAACTAGTGGCCCGGGAGCTGGACCAGATGGTGCTATCGTTTGACGAGACGCTCTTGGACGTGAAGGCGATGGCGGTGGTGAACCACAACGCTTCTAAAACACTGTGGCGGACTTTTGGGGCGCTTTCGTGGCAGGCGCTCTTCTTGAAAAAGGGCACCAAGTTGAGCCACCTCTTCCATTTGTATAGCCCGATCTACGAGACCTTTAGTAAAGCGTACAACGACCAGATAGTTGCCAAAGAGCTGTTCACGGGCGAGTTGTTCAACTTGAAAAAAGTGTACAACACGGTCAACATCGAAAAGCGATACTCAAACATCATCATCGACCCGCGTGTGCACGATAAGGACGATGTCTTTGGTAAGAAGTTGCAAGAATTGGCAAAGGCCTTGCCGTCACACAAGGTCGTCGAGACCAAGTTCAACTACTTCTTTGAGATGAAGTACGCCTCGATCATCGACACGTTCTTTGCTGCAGAAGTGATCAAGGCAGATTTCAAGAGAATGGTGAGAAAGACCAGTAAGGGTAACGTAGAGTTCAATTTATATACAGAAACCGAGGACTACTACATCGAGCTGATGAAACTTGCCGGGATCTTGTTGTTCATCAAATTTGGGATCATGTTCAGCCAGGATGACGATGATGAGTTGAAATATGACCGCCAAAATCTCCTACCCCGGTATGCAATCTCGTGTTTGTACGTGGGGAAGGGTTTCAACAAGCCCTCGATGATCACCTTGATGGTGATTGTGTTTTTGGAAACGCTCAAGTACTTGAACTTGGACGACAGTGGAGAAGAGGCGTTTTTGCGCACCACCAGGATGGACGCCCCCATTCTGTTGAAATTGGCCTTTGACAATGCTGTCGCGTTGGGGTTGGCCAACGATTTCAAAAGCGTGCCCAAATTCGACACTGATCCTGTCCCGATGGGTGACAGTTACGTCACCAAGGAGGAATTGCAGGGATTGTGGGTGAATATGCTCACTTTGGACTACAAATTGTCGATGCGGTGCGGAAGTCCCTTGGTGATCCCGACTTTTTTGGGCTACGACAAGACCTGCTTGGACAGGAAGTTGAACCACATCGGGATGATGAGAAAGATGTGCGATAAGTACAGTATTTTCACCAACAGTCTCCACCATTCTGTGAAATCGAGACTGATCTTTGAGCAGAAGAATTTTTTGAAAAGAGTCGACTTGAAGAACGATCTCTTGGAGCTCACCGAGTATTTCAAGGACAATGTGAAGGCTGAGCCCAAGTTCTGGGAGAATTTCCCCATGCGGACCATGGATACACTGCCCGAGAAGGACACTAGAGTGTTGCACACTTTGGAAGTGTTGGACTTGACGTTGTCGTTGAGTTTCTTGTTGTTTCTGTCTTATGACTCACGGGTCGACGAGATGAACATCCATGCGCCAAAAATGCTCTCAGAAGCCGAGGAGATCAAACTCAAAAACTTGGCTGATCAGTACATGAACAATGCCTTGTTGCATGCGGCTTACATTTTCAAGATAAGCGAGTGGTTTTTCAGCCAAAGTGTGAGTAACGAGGCGGTGAATAAGGACAGACTCTTGGAAGTGACGTCGTTTCCAATTCTCAAAAAGACCTTGAACAAGGCCACCATTGTGTGTGCGAGCGTCTTGCTCACGAAATCCACAATGGACGAGTTCGGACTGGTGTTTGACTACAACACGCGGGATTTGAATTGTAAATTCGGTGAACAGCGCAATTTGTTCCACTACAACTTGCAAGAATTGGACGAGATCTGTTTCCAGACCAACGTCCACAACGAACAGAGACTCCAATTTCTCACCCGGACTCTTTCAAACGACTATCTCCAGCAGTTGAAGATCGTGTCGAACTATTTGAAGCAGATCCCCACGCTGAAAAAGGACTTCAAGTGGTTTATTTCGTACAGAGAGATCTACTTTACCTTGTACTACATGTTTCAACTCAAGAGACGTAAATCTGCCCTGGGGAAACCGGAAGATCCCACTAAGGACATTCTATTGGAAGAGGTGTTTATCGCCGACGAATACGTCAAGTTCAAGAGAGAAGAGGATCAGAATCTTGATGCCGATTACGGGAATAGGTACGCTTTGAAGTATATCTTGAACTGATCACGTGACATTGGAGTGCAATTCGAATTGGTCACTTCGCTTTTTATCTTGAAATGACACGCTGATATTGACGTACATCTTGAAATGATACGCTTGACATTGAAGTACACCTTGCAATGGTACGCCTGATATCAAAATGACACTTGACATTTAATTCTTATATAAATGATTTTTTATCCCAGCTACACTAATAAAGCATTCAAATCGTTTCCGCTTCATTTCCAAAGCAAACTTAAGCAAACTTAAGCAACCTCATCGCCGTAGCTCATTCGCGCCACCCATATTGACCCCTCTTGTCATCCGATGCCCACAGTTTTGACGATGGCATCTCATCGACCTATCAAATCGAGCCCCTCAAATGCGAAATGCGAAATGCGAAATGCGAAAGGGCAAGCCGCGCACCAAACTTAAAAAAAAACCTGCAGCTCACCTGCATATCGACCCGCTTGATGGAGCGGTACTTAATAAACAGCGGTGACTAATCCAGATCTCTGTATAAATAGGTTCTCCGGCCCATCTGCAATCTAATGAGTTGACCATCTACGGTGAAAACGATGTCATCTAAACAGGAATCAAGTGTAGACTACATCTCCGAGGACGGGGGTGTCAGTCCGCGGGGTGATGTGGAATCGAACCAGAAACCCCCACAGATCCAGAAGCGGATGTTGACGTGGCTGTTCCCGAAAAGGGTGCCACTGATCCCGAGCGAAGGCGAGCTGGGCCCGTTCCCGCTGGACCCCAAGCACCATTTCATCAGCTATTTTTTCTTTTGGTACATAATGCCCTTGTTCAGGGTCGGCTATATCCGAACCATCGAAGAGACCGATCTCTGGGAGACGCGGCACCAGGACTCCGTCGAGGAGAACACCCGGAAGTTTGATTTGGCTTTCGAGAAATATGTAGCCAAGTGGAGACTGCAAAACCCTGATAAAGACCCGGCCAAATGGCCCGTGTCTGTTTTACTCAGAGCTATGTTCTCGCCTATCAAGTACCCTTGGTGCAGTGCAGTTCTGTTGTACGGTCTCAACAACGTAGCATCCATCTTGACCACCGTAGTATCGAAGAAATTGATCCAGTTCATCGAAAAAAGAGTCCTGGACAGATCTATTCCTATAAATAACGGTATAGGCTACTCATTTCTGATCTTTGTATTGGCTCTTGTGACAAATGTGTCCATGAACCACATGTTCAACCTCTCGCTCCAGTCGGGAGTATCTGCCAAGTCTGTCTTGATCAGAAAGGTCTTCCAGAAGGGCACAAGACTCTCTGCAGAAGGCAGAAATAAGTTTCCCGTGAGTAAGATCACCAGTATCGTGGGCAACGATTTGTCCAGATTGGAGTTCTCTTTCTTGTTCACAAGTGTCATTGTCCCGCTTGTGCTAGGTACTATAGCCATTGTGCTGTTGCTCATTGTAAACATTGGACCAGCAGCTCTTGCCGGAATTGGAGTGATGCTGGTGGCTACTCTGGTGCAGTTTTGGTTGTCTATGAAGTTGTACGACTACCGTGGAGAAGTTAATCAGTACACGGATGCCAGAGTGAGCTATGTCCGGGAACTTTTGAACAACTTCAAGATCATCAAGTTCTACAACTGGGAGACTCCGTTCTTTGAAAGATTCAAACAAGTCAGGAGCAACGAGATGCGTATAGTGTTGAAGATGAAGTTTTTCAGATGTGCCCTTGAAGCTGCCTCTTTCAGCTTGCCCATCATCAGCACCATGGTTTCCTTCGTAGTCTACTACAAGTTGGAAAGTGTCTCGGATATCGCTTCCATCTTTACATCGCTTTCGTTGTTTCTGCTTCTCACAGAACAGGTCAACATCGCCCCTCAAGTGCTAGCAACGTCGTCTGATGCATATTCGGCTTTAAATCGTGTAAAAGACTTGCTCCAGTGTTCAGAACAGGCTCCAAGTGATACCGAGTTCCATGAAGACTCTCCATTTGCGATCGAGATCAAAGATGCGAGCTTCGAATGGGAGTCTTTCGGTAATGATGAGGTCAAGTCTGTAGAGAGGAAACAGGCCGAAGAGGCCCATGAATTGCAGTCAATAATATCGAATTCACGTCAAAGCATCGTCAGCATTGAGTCTGTCATGCAGAAGAACTTTGACGGTTTCCATGACATCGATATCTCTATTGCAAAAGGCGAATTTGTGATCATTACCGGGTTAATTGGTAGTGGTAAGACGTCTTTGTTGAATGCAATTGCTGGTAATTTGCTCAAAACACAGGGCAAGTTGTCGGTGAACGACTCGCTCTTGTTGTGCGGTACTCCGTGGGTGCAAAATGCTTCTATCAAAGAGAACATCACCTTTGGATGTGCTTTTGATGCTCAGAGATACGAGAAAGTGCTTACTGCATGTTCGTTATTGGACGACTTGAAGTTGTTTGAAAACGGAGATCTGACCGAAGTCGGGGAAAGAGGAATCACGTTATCTGGAGGCCAAAAGGCTAGAATCAACTTGGCCAGAGCAGTTTACGCCGATGCAAATATCATGTTAATGGACGACGTTTTGAGTGCTGTGGATGCGAAAGTCGGTCAGCACATTATGAAAGAATGCTTTTTGGGGGTGTTGAAAAACAAAACTAGGCTTTTGGCTACACATCAGCTCTCGTTGATCGGAGTAGCTGACCGGGTGATCTTCTTGAATAAAGACGGCTCTGTAGACATTGGTGAGCCAGATAAATTGAAAAAATCCAACAAAGAGTTTGCCAGGTTGATATCTTTCAACAGTGAGATTGTGCAGGTGACAGAAAACGCAAAAGAACAGGATGCAGAGTCAAAAGATCTGTTCAGCAGCCGAACTGAAGTGACAAAAGACGAAGAAACAAGAGCTGTGAACTCTCTCGGATGGGAGATATACAAATCTTTCTTCTTTGCCGGGGAGGGTTGGCTGAGATTTGCTCCAATTGCCGCATTCATCGTCACTTTGGCTCTGACAGAGTTTACACAGCAGTTCAGCAACGTCTGGCTAGCTTTCTGGACGGAGCAGAGGTTTGAAAACCTTTCACAGACCCTGTATTTGATCATCTACATAGTTTTGAATATCTTCACCGCTATCACGACATTTGCTGCTGTTCTATGTTTGAGTGTCGCGGTTAATAATGGGTCATTGAACCTCATTATCAAAGCACTTGGAAAATTGTTACATGCGCCTATGTCATTCATTGATACTACACCTTTAGGACGTGTGTTGAACAGGTTCACCAAAGACACAGACGAACTCGATAACGAAATCTACCAGGTGCTCTTGGTCTTTACCTCACAAGTTGCCTTTTTCATCGGAGCTGTGATCTTGAGTTTTGCCTATTTGCCATGGCTCTGCTTAATTGTCCCCGTGATATTCTTGATCGCATTGTTGCTTGCAAATTACTGCCAATCGACAACCAGAGAGGTCAAGAGACTCGAGTCCTTGAGAAGATCTTTTGTCTTCAACAACATCAACGAGACTTTGAGTGGCATGGAAACCGTAAAAGCGTACCATGCCGAAGACCGCTTCATCCAGCGGACCGATGAAGCAATAAACAGATCCAATGTCGCCCAGATCACGATGTTTGTAGGCCAGAGATGGCTCTCGTTGTTTATAGGATTCTGTGCCGCAGCATACATGCTTCTGGTTTGTTTGCTTGCCGCTTCAGGAGTCTTTCACACGAGTCCAGCTACCACCGGTCTTTTGATGTCTTCAATCATCGTCTTTACCGACCAACTAGGACAGATCTTCCGTTCGTTCTTGATGGTGGAGAACTCGATGAACTCCGCAGAGAGATTGCACCAGTATTCTACGGATTTGCTGCAAGAGGCTCCGTACGAAATCTCCGAAACCACTCCCAACCCCTCGTGGCCAGTAAACCCCTCTATCGAGTTTGAACATGTCTGTGTCTCCTACAGACCTGAGCTTCCGTTAGTGTTGAAAGATGTGAGTTTCAAAGTGGAACTGAGACAGAAGATCGGGATCTGTGGCAGAACTGGTGCTGGGAAGTCTTCGATCATGAATGCGCTTTTCAGGATCAGTGAGATGAGAGAGGGTAAAATCACAATTGACGGCTTGGATATCAGCCGACTTGGGTTGGCCGCTTTGAGAACGAGATTGGCTATTATTCCCCAGGAGACAGTGATGTTCAAGGGCACAGTGCGGTACAATTTGGACCCATTTGGGGGGTGTGACGACTCTGTTCTCTTGGATGTTCTCGAAAAGACAGGTTTATCGGGCACCGATAGCGAGGGCAGGTCTAAGTTCGGACTCGATCTGATTGTAGAAGAGGACGGGGCCAATTTCTCGCTCGGAGAGAAGCAGTTGATTGCCTTGGCAAGAGCCTTGGCCCGTGACAGTAATATTCTCATTCTTGACGAGGCAACATCGTCTGTAGACTACAAGACTGATGCCCAAGTGCAGGAGACCATTAGAAACGAATTCGACCACTGCACAATTTTGTGTATTGCACATAGGTTGAAGACGATCTTGGACTATGACAAGATCTTGGTTTTGGACGGTGGAGAGGTTAAAGAATTCGATACCCCGTTAAACTTGTTCAACCAAGACAGTATCTTTAGAGAGATGTGTGAAAAGTCCAACATCACTGCATCAGATTTCTATACCAACACAGATTGAACGGTTGAGCGGTGACAAAATTTTTGTATTAGCGAGTAGGATCATGGTTATAAATAGTTAATGAAATAATTTATCGTTGAACTAGATATAGCCGAAGAATTCGAGACCCCCTTTGAACTTAATGAACCAAGGTAGAGTGTGGAAACCCAGCACACTGCACCAACTTTCTATACCTAACACATCAAGCAAGAGCTGAAATAAAACATCTCAGACAGTTGCGGTCAAAGAATTCGATGCCCTTCACTTCTTCAGCCAAACCAGCTTCTTCAACGATGTGCGAAAAATCAGCATTACATCAGATTTAAAGTTTTGTTTCATATATTATATATATTATACACCTTCTATACATTCTATATATTCCATTCATTTCGTATAATAATATGTCGAAACCACGCTGGACTAACCCCAAACGCTGCACCGTCTAATCTTATCCACTGCCCGCACCAGCCAATCCGAGACCCTGCAATTCCTGTACCCCGAACCTAATCCGGGCTTATCGAAACTGTAAAGCTTTTTCCTTATCAAAACTGTGCGGCGCGTTTTTCGATAATGCAAGGGAAAATTTGATGCCGCTCGATCAGTGGGACAATTGTGGATTTTTCTGTGGGTATTATTGATTTATAAAAGCTTCAAATTCACTCCTCCCATTCCTAACCACATATTAGGACCAAACTCAGATCAGCCCATGACAACCGACGACAAATCGGTGATGCGCATCTCCGAAGATGGAGATGTGGAGTCGCCTGATGTGGAAATGAACACCAAGCAGCCACAGGTGCAACGCAGAATAATGACATGGTTGTTCCCCAAAAAGGTCCCACCGATCCCAAATGAAGGTGAACTGGGCCCCTTTCCCCAGAGTCTCCGGAGCAATTTCGTCAGTTACATTTTTTTTTGGTACATGATGCCTTTGTTCAAGACTGGGTACATCCGGACCGTGGAAAATGCCGATCTCTGGACGATCAGACAGGAAGACTCGATTGAATCGCGTTTAAGTCTGTTCGATCAAGCCTTTGACAAGTATGTGAACAAATGGAGACGGAAAAACCCGGACAAAGACCCGGAACAGTGGCCCTTGTGGGTTTTGATACTGGCCAATTTCATGCCTCTCAAGTCCAAAGCGTTCTTTGCAGTGATGTTGTATGTCTTGAATGACGCTGGAACCATCTGCTCCACTGTGGTTATCAAGAAGTTGATCCAGTTTGTCGAGCATAAAGCTGTGGACCGGTCAATTCCGGTCGGCAATGGAATTCTGTTGGCTGTGCTGATCACTTTGCTAACAGCAGTTGCCAATTTCGCCGTCGCCCATATGGTGAACGTGTCGGTCCAATTGGGGATCTCGGCCAAGTCCATCTTGATGAGAAGGACTTTTGAGAAAGCCATGAACCTCTCGGCCGAAGGAAGAAGTAAATTCCCCGTCAGCAAGATCACCTCCATCATCGGCAACGATTTGTCCAGATTGGAGTTCTCGTTCTCCTTCATAGTGTTCATTACCCCGCTTACATTAGGGTTGATTGCCGTAGTCGTCTTGCTTATCGTAAATCTTGGAGCCCCGAGTTTGCCCGGCATCGGAGTCTTGGTCTTGACCACTTTTTTGCAACTGTACTTGACAAAGAATTTGTTCAAGTTCCGTGGCCAGGCCAACCAGTACACCGATTCCAGAGTAGCCCAGATCCGGGAGCTTTTGAACAACTTCAAGATCATCAAGTTTTACAACTGGGAGACCCCTTTTTTCGGTAAATTCAAAGATGCCCGTAGTAAAGAGATGCGTATCGTGTTGAAGATGAAGTTTTTCAGATGTGCTCTTGAAGCTGCCTCTTTCAGTTTGCCCATCATCAGTACCATGGTGTCGTTTGTCGTCTTTTACAAATTGAAAGGTGTCTCGGACGTTGCCTCGATCTTTACGTCGCTTTCTTTGTTCCAGATCCTCGCAAGTCAGGTGTCTATGGCTCCGTATGTATTTTCCACTGTAGCCGATGCCTTGCACTCGCTCAGACGTGTCAGAGATTTGCTCCAGACACCGAGCGTTACTCCGCAAAGAATCGGGTGTGATGCCGCTTCAGAGTATGCCATCGAGATCCAGAATGCCAGCTTTGAGTGGGATTCTTTCACCGAATCTGACAAGACTACCATCGTGGAAAAAAAACAGGAACAAGATGCCCTTGAATTGCAGACAGAGATCTCCAGTTCCCGTAGAAGTATAGTTAGTATTGAGTCGGTCATGCAGAAGAACTTTGACGGGTTCCACGACATCAACTTGTCCATCAGCAGAGGCGAGTTTGTCATTGTGACAGGGCTCATTGGCAGTGGAAAGACGTCTTTGTTGAACGCCATTGCCGGAAATTTGCGTAAAACCAAAGGAGATTTGTCAGTAAACGACTCGCTCTTGTTGTGCGGTACTCCGTGGGTCCAGAACGCTTCTATCAAAGAAAACATCACCTTTGGATGTGCTTTTGATGCTCAGAGATACGAGAAAGTGCTCACTGCATGTTCGTTATTGGACGACTTGAAGTTGTTTGAAAACGGAGATCTGACCGAAGTTGGGGAAAGAGGAATCACGTTATCTGGAGGCCAAAAGGCTAGAATCAACTTGGCCAGAGCAGTATACGCCGATGCAAATATCATGTTAATGGACGATGTCTTGAGTGCAGTAGATGCAAAAGTGGGCCAACATATCATGAAAGAGTGCTTTTTGGGGGTGTTGAAGAGTAAAACTAGAGTCTTGGCCACTCACCAGCTCTCATTGATCGGAGTAGCTGACCGCATCATTTTTTTGAACAAAGATGGCAGTGTAGAAATAGGAGAACCGGACCTTTTAAGAGCCTCTAACAAGGAATTTGCCAGATTATTGTCTTTCAACAGCGAAATTGCCCCAAAAACCGAGACTCTGGACGAAGAAGCTCCAAAAGTGGAAAAATTTAGCACAAGTGCTGCTGTAACAAAAGAGGAAGAGTTAAGAGCCGTCAACTCGTTGCGGTTCAAGGTCTACAAAGCCTTCTTCTTTGCCGGAGAAGGGCCAATAAGATACGTTCCTCTGTTGGTCTTCTTGTTCTTTTTGATCATCACCAATTTTGGCCAGCAATTTATCAACATCTGGTTGTCGTTCTGGTCAGAAAACCGTTTCGATTCCCTTTCAGGATCCCTGTATTTGGGTATCTACATCATGTTGAACTTTGTAACCTCGATTGCTACGCTTATTACAGTGGTTTCGCTTGGGATTGTCATCAACAATGCCTCTTTACACCTCGTCATCAATGCCCTGAAGAAATTGCTCCATGCACCTTCCTCCTTCATCGACACCACACCTTTAGGCCGTGTCTTGAACAGATTCACCAAGGATACCGATGTACTTGATAACGAGATCTTCCAGTCCATCATGACGTGTTTCTTCCAACTCACCTCACTTTTGGGTGCAATAATCTTGAGTTTCGCCTACTTGCCATGGTTGTGTATTGCCGTGCCTGTCATCATGTTCATCTGTTTCCTCATTGCCAATTTTACACAGTCCACCACGAGAGAGGTCAAGAGACTCGAAGCCACTAGGAGATCGTTTGTCTTTAACAACATCAACGAGACCTTAAGTGGATTAGTAACCATCAAATCTTACCATGCTGAAAATAGGTTCGTAGAACTTACTAATGACGCAATCAACAATGCCAATGTCGCCTCAATGATTACCATGGCTGGCCAGAGATGGCTCACGGTGTTCCTTGGGCTCTCTGCTGCTGTATATATCTTCTTGGTGTCTGCACTTGCCGCTTCGGGAGTCTTTCACACAAGTCCAGCCACTACTGGTCTTTTATTGTCGACTCTTCTCAGTTTTGCCGATCAGTTGGGCCAGATCTTCCGTTCTTTCTTGATGGTCGAGAACGCAATGAACTCCGCAGAGAGATTGCACCAGTATTCGACCGATTTAGTACAGGAAGCTCCATCTGAGATCTCAGAAACCACTCCTAACCCCTCTTGGCCAGTAAACCCGTCTATTGAATTTGACCACGTTCTGTTTTCCTACAGATCTGAGCTTCCGTTAGTCTTGAAAGACGTCAGTTTCAAAATCGAACTGAGACAGAAGATCGGGATCTGTGGCAGAACCGGTGCCGGTAAATCCTCGATCATGAATGCACTTTTCCGGATCAATGAAATTGCAGACGGTAAAATCACCATTGACGGCTTGGATATCAGCCGGCTTGGATTGGCCGCTTTGAGATCGAAGTTAGCCATCATACCTCAGGAGACCGTGATGTTCAAGGGGACTGTCAGGGACAACTTGGACCCTTATGGTGCCCACGACGATGCACATCTTTTAGATGTACTCAAAAAGACAGGCTTGGCCGGTGCTGACAGTGAGGGGAGGTCCAAGTTCCAGCTCGATCTGGTTGTAGAGATCGACGGGGCCAATTTCTCGCTCGGAGAAAAGCAGTTGATTGCCTTGGCAAGAGCCTTGGCCCGTGACAGTAATATTCTCATTCTTGACGAGGCAACATCGTCTGTAGACTACAAGACTGATGCCCAAGTGCAGGAGACCATTAGAAACGAATTCGACCACTGCACAATTTTGTGTATTGCACATAGGTTGAAGACGATCTTGGACTATGACAAGATTTTGGTTTTGGACGGTGGAGAGGTTAAAGAATTCGATACCCCGTTAAACTTGTTCAACCAAGACAGTATCTTCAGGGATATGTGCGAGAAGTCGCACATCACCTTGGCCGATTTCAATTCAGAGAAATCTTTCTAGCTATTTATACACTTATTTATAAACACTTTAACTTGGTTCAATATCATTTAGTACATTTGTCATCAATTAGCATATGTAGTTGTAATCCCGTGGCTCAACTATTGCAGAAAGAACCCCCAAAAAGTTCAAATTAATTTATTGAACCCCTGAGCAAAATACTAAAGCACAAAAAAAAATCACAAATTCAAAAAAATCTCAAATCAAAATCCAGAACCAATCCATGAGTCAGTCATCTTTACGAACATCTCCCGAGCCATAATGACGTCCAATCCCCCAACTAGTGTCATCCCCTTGGAATCCAATCCGGAGATATTCAGCGCGTTTGCTCAGAAACTCGGCGCCTCACCGTTGTTAGCGTTCCACGACATCTTTTCCATCACTGAACCCGCTTTGCTTGAAATGATCCCTAGACCAGTGTATGCAGTATTGATGCTCTTTCCGATCACAGAACTGTTTGAGCAGGAGCGGAAACAGCAAGATTCTCAAAATGAACAAAGTCCGAACCCCAACGTGCTCTGGTTCCCGCAAGTGATCCGGAATTCGTGTGGATTTTACGCTTTGCTCCATGCATTGTCCAATATTCCACAAGAATTGGTGTTAAAAGAGTCATTATTGGACGGGTTTTTGTCGGATTTGGACCAAAGGCCGTCGGAATCCGTGAAATTGATTGAAAATTTGATTTTGCACTCGAATGACTTGTACCAGAACTTTTCTACACAGGGCCAGACGGAGGCACCTCCGCTGGAGGAGTCTGTAGAGCTTCATTTTGTCACCTTTGTGAAACGCGACGGACATATCTACGAATTAGACGGCAGACGCAAGTCGTATTTAGATTTGGGCGAGTCTCAGACACCTGAACTGGCAGATATCTTGGAAGAGCCCGCTATAAAGCTGAAATTTTCGCACTATGTGGACCTTGCCGACGATAATAACAAGTTGAACTTCTCGTTGATCGGATTAGGACCTTCTTTTGATTAGACCTGGCCCTTAATATCGATCTTGGTGTTACCGGCAACGAGACCCTTGATATCCAGGCGAGCTTTGGCAAATTGGAAGAAATCGCCCTCTACGAACTGGGCCAACTGTTTCTGTGCTATGAACTCTGTGAAGGCATTTTCGTCATTCCCGAACAACTCGGCAACTATGAAAGCCTTGCCGAGGATCTTGTAACTCTCTGTAAGTATCGAAAAAGTGGTTAGTATCTGTCTTTCCAAGATGAAATCTTTGATCATCTTGATGAAGTAGTAGTACTTTGTGTGGCTCAAGTTGTTCATCGAGACGTTGTCGTCTTCATCATTGACCTCGCCAGTGTCAAGAGCTCCTTTGTCCATCTCCTGCAATTGTGAAAAGAGATGGAAGAAGTCGTGGTAGTTATCCGTTAGTATATAATCCCATATCTTTAATGCCAACAAGATGAATTCGTTATCTTTCAGCGCAATCTCTTGCGATAATTTCAATTTCAACGACATTAACGCTGTAGTATCTCTGGTGATGATGAAATAGAGGATTCTGTACCCGAGAAATTCGTATTTATTGCGCAACACCCCCAAATCTAACTCGTAGAGCTGTTTCAACTGCGATTGACACTGGTTGAATTCCCCGAGATCCTGGTATTCAATGGCTATTTTGGAGTGGAATTCGTACAGCTTGATTGTGAACTTGTTCCGGATGTGCTGCACGGTGAGATCCTGCCGGAGCGACTTGAGCTGGTTCTTTAAGTAGTTATAATCGGGACTTTTCTCATATTTTGTACGCAACAACC
Source organism: Nakazawaea sp. yHDR128 (assembly GCA_030571255.1). NCBI lineage: Eukaryota > Fungi > Ascomycota > Pichiomycetes > Alaninales > Pachysolenaceae > Nakazawaea > Nakazawaea sp. yHDR128. The sequence goes on along the minus strand of JAJLXL010000009.1, from coordinate 1,044,160 downwards.
GAAGTGTCTTCTTCAAAACCGGAAGCGGCCTCACATTCTTCGGATCAGGCTCTGAAGTCAACCTCAAATAGTTCTTTTCCAAGATTTGGCAGGTCCCTACCAAGGGCAGTGTTGAATTGGGTCTCGCTACAGGTGAAGACACTACATTTGGAGCCTCTTTGCGGAACCTCAGCAGCCGCAGCTTCTTCAAATCTGCCTCGGAGGTATTGAAATCCTTCGGCACTTGTCTCTTTTTCAACTTGTTGAAACCCGCCAGCAGTTGCAGTTGCAAAAGCAACGGACTGGGCAGTAAAACTGACTGTTTCGGTTTCTTCACTTGCAAAGAGATGGGCCCAGGCACCAGTTTGTGGCCGTTCGAGGCCAAAGTTTGGCCCAATATCTGCCCTGAACGCTGCAATGGACTCACCGACGGTCCAACATCCAAGTCACACATCAATTCCAACTTCTTGAAAGAATAGTCGAATATGGGCAACTTCTGCCGGCTCCAGTCGTTCTGTTCCACCTTCCCCTCGTCAATGGCCTTGTCAATGATCTTTTTCAACTGTAATTGGAACTGGCCCTTCAATTCTGCGTTCAAATTCAACTCATTAGACCGAGCAAAACTCCTCTTGATGAACTGCTGGAGCGACTGGGGCCAGTTCTTTGGGTCTCTCAAGTTTTTCGTAGGCGGTTGCCTGTTTCCCAACGATATCGGACTCACTTCGTTCTTTTTCATTATTTCTTATCTCACTATCTTGATCCTGATCCTGAACCGTATGTTATCTCTATCCCTCTTTTCTGTATCTCTGCCCCCTCTTCTCTATCACTTTCTGTATCTCTGTCTCTTTCTATTTCTGATAATTTTCATTTTTCCTTTCTCAGATTTTTCTAAGATTTTTATTTTCGCTTTTCCTTCTTAGATTTTTTTATTTCTCACATTTTATTTCAGATCTTTTTTATCTTGGATTTTATTTTTTTGAAAAATCTCAAATCATCTCAGATCAATCATCAAGGAGCACATCTCCAACCCCACCCAGGATGTCTATCAAATCCAGCATCTTTGCCAACAAGACGAGTGATGCCGAGATCCAGTACATGACAAAAGGTGTGTTGCCGCCCTTGGTATCGCCCACAATTCCCCCAGTGTACAGAGCTGCACCTCTGAAGTTGGATCAGGCGACGCTGGCGACGCCACGGACTTCTGCTGCCGCTGACAACACACCAAGGACGGCAATGACGTCAGTGGTGAGAAGCGGTGCGAATTCTTATACTTTAGCAGGAAAACGGTCGCTAGTGGTGAGGTTGAAAGTGGCATCAGGAGCCCTGGCCCATGCACAGGGCCTTGGATTGGGGATTGCAGGCGGAGATTCTGCAAAGACAAGTGAGGAGACGGTCAAGAGCAAAACAGAGACAATTGAGAGACCAAAGGTGAAAGAAATGGCGAAAGAAAAGGCGAAAGAATTCCGAGATGGTGCGAATTCTGGGTCGGCAGCTGTTTCTGCGTCAGCTAATGCTTCTAGCCCCGGCCCCGGCCTAGCCCATTCCCCTTCCAACCCCCCAATCCAGGACAAACGTAAAGAAAAAAGTGAACTCTTTCTTGGTAAATCTAAACACTACAGAAACTTGGCCGCTCTGAAGAAGAGAGAGAGTGACAAGTACATCCACGAAAAGAAACACCCTCTGACAGCTGTCAAGTTGGCCATAGAATCTGTAATCACGTTCTTCATCTCGTTTGACTATGAGGACAAGTCGCGGCTCGTAGAGAAGAAGTTGGCCAGTGACAAGAGCTGGGTCACGTTATTACCGTACTTGAACAGTGTTCTAAAGATCATAAATGACGTCACCGATCGAGATATCCATTTCAAGCACTTGTATCTGGTGGCCAACTTGTTGAAACTGCTGTGTTTGCAGCACATTGTAGAGTTGACTTTGGTCTCTGTGAAGAACTTGAAGTTGCGGATCGACAGAGACCAGGATTCCAGTGGTCGATTGAAAGACATTTGTGTAGAGAAATCTGCGAAACTCGTCGAGTACGATTCCGAGCTGCGGCTGTGCTTCACGCGGTTCGAGCGGCATCTCAACCACGTCGAGGTGAAGTTGAACTTCCCCCAGACGTTCAAAAAACGCTCGCTCACCGTTGAGCCGCAACAGAGCCAGGAGAGTCTCAAGCCGGCCACGGATCTGTATTACATCCCATTGGGACCGTATAGTTCATTGCACGAGGTGGCCCTGTTTGTGGAGCGAATTCTAGCAGAGTTGGGATAATTTGTGTTTGGGGGGCTAGCCGGCAGGCCCTCGGCAGAGCCGTGGCGGAGATACACATATGGCATAACCACGGCATAACCACGGCATAGCAACATAGCAGCGTGGTAGCAGGGCAAGGATGTGCAACAATTTGCAACGACTCACGGCAATACTGCAGCTCACCACACCACATCATGCCGACTACATTTCACCTATATAACCTATAGCCCAGCACATCTAATTATTATCACCCCCAATCACCTTCCCCTAATCGGACAAAGTAAAACAAAAAAGTGAAAAAATCAAAAATACAAAATAGTGAAAAATCGCACCACAGTTAACCATTGCAAGGTGCCATTGACGCTATGGTGACCGTAACAATGTACAATCCCACGGTCCAAGATTATATGCGGAGTCTGCTTCTAGCAATTGTATACACAATATTTTGCCAGGCATTGAAAATCGCATTATACGATTTTGGTGCCAAAGTGTGGTATTCAAGAGTACTAAACCATATTTACTGGTCTGTGACGACATTTATGCGGTTTGCAGCCATTGCAGTGTTGGCATATCCGCAGTTGGATGAAATAAGCGGCTCAGAGCTGTGGAATCTCAATATTTTTGAAGTTTTTGTGCTCGCAGTGACGGTGCCCATCGTGGAGTGGGTACTCAATTTGGCAATGGCTTCATGGCACAAATCACTCTTGTTTGTGTACTACAACACGGAAAAATTTGCCCAGGACAGATCCGCTTTGGAGAATAGCCAGCAGCGGAAAAACTCGTCCATTTCCGCAGTGTACAAGATCAAAAAGGACTTGAAACAGAGGGAAATCAACCAGCAGTACTATAGCGCAGAAGACGACAGGTCATTTTCTATGTCTTCTTCCGAGACGTTACCCGGATCCGACTTTGGTGGAGGCGCAGGTGCTGGCGGTGGTCTGGGCGGGTCTATCGACTTGCCACTGGGGAAAGTAGGATTTGGTGGGGGGTTCGGAGGTGGAGCAGGCTTTGGAGGCTCTTTTGAGTTGCCCTTAAAATTGGGAACTGTCTCTGGAGGAGCAGGTTTTGGTGGAGGAGCAGGGGCTGGAGTCAGTCTTGATAAACACTCGGACTCGTCATCTGTAGCCTCTATAGGGAAGAAAGATAGGACTCTTTCCGAATCCACGCTAGCGGAATTATTGATGAGACCGGAAGTGGTGAGATTTGAAAATTCGTCGAAATTGCTCCAAGTGATTGGGATTTTCAATTTGCCGGAGTTTGTTATCAACTTAGAAGTCCCGCTTCTGACTAAAGACAATGTGGAACTTTCCATTGATTTCTACGAGACGTTGGTGAACACTGATCTATTGCGTTTGGTGACATGGTGGAAATTGGACAATTTCGCTTACGTATGTGTAGAATGTGTGTTGATGTCTTTGTACTTTCTCCCCAAAAGTTCGAATTCGAGTTGGGTGCTGCTCGCAACATTAATTGGGACTATTTTGATCAGGTCTCTGAGGTACGAGATCTGGAGATATGCCTTGTTGCAGAGGAGATTGGACCGTCAAGAGAAGAGATATAACGATTTGGAGTTCTGTAACTATGGAGCGATAGTGAACCATGAGGAACTCGAGGACTGTAGTGAGAATGACAAGTATGTCAGCAGTTGCCGTAAATTGACTGCAGTGAATGTGATTATTGATGTTGCGGTGGTGGTGGGTGTTTTGGTTTGTATAATACGTTAATGCTAATACTACAAGAGTGAAAGTGGATTTGAGGAGTAGATATGGATTGAAAGAGTTAAAGTAGATCGGGACGAAGAAAATGGAGTAGAACGTCAATGGTGGTCAAATCTCCCATGGATATCAGCTAATCAACATCTTGGAAAGCACTTTCATGCCTCAGAAATTTTTGGGGGTAGTGCGCGAAAAATCTAACCCCCCGGAGTTTTGTCTCTGTGATAAGCAGTGAGTGCAGTGATAAGAGAAGGAGTTGAGAGAGAGCAGTGAGCGGTCATGAGACGAAGGGGTAAGCAGTGCAGTTCACCCAAGAATAAAAGAAACCAGGACACCATTTACCAAGCTCTGGAACCAGCCAGTGCTTTCTCTGCGCCAGCCAAGGGAGGTATTTTTACACCCTCACAGCCACAGTGCGTCGGAAAAACTATGCAGCGAATGATCCGAGCAGTATGAAGGCAGTGGTTCAGAACGACTGGGGATGGCCAGGTGCCATAGCGGCGACAGCATGATAATTCAGTGAAGGAGATGATATGTCTTGCTACAGCCAGCTTAATATTTTGTTACTGCTTTGTATATATTCAATAAAGCCTGTGTCAAGTGACTGGTAGTGTACAGTGCACATACAGTAGACACTTTGCAGCACATAGTGCATAGACACATTTTTCAGCAAAGTCCACTATTGTCAAGTTTGGTGCCGGATAAATAAGTACATATACCTAGTGACTTCTCCTCAGCAGCTCCAGCCCATCCCAATCCTGGGCCCTACCCCAGCTCTGTCTCTGCCCCTGCCACCTCCACTGATCCCCCAATTGCTCACGGTGAAAAAATTGACAGGAAAAAGAAAAAAACCAAAATCAATATCTAAAATGAGGAAAAAAACCATCGGACTTTTATACAGCAAAGGCGTCAAGATCATTCATCAGCATTAGCATCATCAAATCACCATCGAAAAGGATCAAACAGGATCAAACTAGAATCAGCTCCATCGAGAAACAGCAATTCTGATCCCAAGATGCCTAAAAACGGTAAGAAACCCCGCCAGACGGCTTTGTTCGATATCAGGGTCAAGTCAGCAGACCACAACGTGATTGTGTTAAAGGGCCCCGAACACGATGCCTCTTCGGCGCTATTATCCGGAGTTATCGTCCTTTCGGTCTTGGAACCGATCTCCATCAAGAAATTGACGTTGAAATTGTACGCAACGTTGAGATTGAACTGGACAGAGCATTTCCAAGGTGTAAAGGGGCCTGTGGCCAGGCCTATGAAGTACGAAAAGCGCATCTATGAGTACAACTGGGATCCCTTGAACATCTCGGACTACTGCAGGAACTTGTACGACAACAACAGCCAAGGACTGGCCCAGTTGCCCGGGCTCTCGTCCGGAAAAGAGACCTTGAACAGATCCAACAACTCTTCGAGCTCTTCGCTCAAATCTTTGCAAAAACAGTCGAAATCGTCCGTGAATCTCAGCCACTCGTTTGCCTCATTGGCCAATTTGACTCATGCGACACAGGAGAAGAACGAAAACAACCATATATTGGTGCAGGGCAACTACGAGTTCCCATTTTCCACCATCATCCCGGGCTCGATCCCAGAGTCCGTAGAGGGCTTGCCCGGGTGCTCTTTGGTGTACAAATTGCAGTCCACGATCGAAAGAGGAAGATTTTCACAGCCCTTAGTGACGAAAAAACACATCAGGGTCGTCCGGACAACGACTTCTGATGCCGTAGAGTTGTCCGAGACCATTGCCGTAGATAACACATGGCCTAAAAAGGTGGATTACTCGATCAGCGCCCCGAATAGAGCCGTGGCGATTGGATCCAGCACAAGAGTAGACATGTTGCTCGTGCCCTTGTTGAAAGGCTTGCGCTTGGGCAACGTCAAGTTGTCCTTGGTGGAGTATTACACGTACTGTGGTCACGTGGGTGGACACACCGATGAGCGTACTGTGGTGACGAAAACCATAAAGAAACCAAAGAGCCAAGACGGCAAGGACATCTGGGCAGACATGGATGTCGGTTTGGACGGAAATTTCTACAACGACGGCGAGATTGAGCTCTCGCCCGACAAGTGGAACGTCACGACGTACCTACAACTCCCACTGTCGTTGAATCTCTGCACCCAGGACTGCGACATTTTGTCCAACGTGAAGGTCAGACACAAGTTGAAGTTTGTCATTGGGTTGGTGAACCCCGATGGTCACGTGAGCGAATTGAGAGCCACGTTACCAATAATGTTGTTTATAAGTCCGTTTGTGGCTGTGAAACTGAAGAAGGTAGAGGCCCAGTTGGACGAGGGACACAATTACAACGTGGAGGACGTGAGTGTCGAGAAAGAGACCGACGAGGATGTGTTGTTCTCGACGGATATGGACGGGAACACCGGATCGACGTCACTGCCTCTGGTCAGCACCACTGATACCCAAGACCTCTTGGCGCCGCCAAATTACGCTAATAGAGTCTATGACAGGTTGTGGAGCGATGTTCTGTCACCTTTAGACTCGCCCTTGCAGTCTGGAGTTGCTACTCCGCGTGGCGATGTCGCGACACCCTTCGGGTCGCTGCCGCAGTTTAGCACCGCTAGTTCCGGTAATTACACTTTGAATAACTCACAATTGGTGGAGAATTTGCGCTTGTTGCACTTGCAAAGAGAGACGAACCACCAGTCGATGGACGATTTGACCTTGAGTTCCGCTCCAGTGACTCCAGCAGCTCCTGCGTCACTGCCAAACGGAGTAATTTCCAGTAGTTCTATAGCTAGACGTAAACCTAAATTCACATTGATGTCCGAGGACAACGATGACCAGGACTACTTCTCGTTCAAGGCCCAGCCGAGCCAGAAAAACGTCGGTCCCGCTATGACAACCGGCACTTTGCTGCTGCAAACTCCGGGGATCAATTATTTGGGTGCCTTGATGTCTCCTGGAGCGATGTCGCCTGTGCAGCATTTGTCCAGATCCAATTCCCATACAGAGGTGAACCAGCTAAACGGCTCCCAGACACTGTCGCCTCCAGCTGGCGGATGGGACGACACTGTCATGTCCAGAGTGCCTTCTTACTCTACAGCGATGAAGGCCCGTTTGCCCAACGATTTCGCCCCTGTATATGAGCCTCCTGCTCCAGGATCCAACATTGATCTCCACGTGTTAAACAAGCGTCTTCTTCAGCAGCAGGCGGAGGAAGAATCTGATCTGAGATCTGCTACGCCTCATAGCTCTAAAAGCAAAAGCCAGATGAGAAGGTCCAATTTCAGTTCCGACAGCAATCCGCTCACGTTTGATTTGGCGAGATCAAGAGGTTCATCTTCGAACTCATCTCCTCTGATTTCTAGGAACCAGTCAGCATCGAATTTGTTCGGGTTCAACACCTCCAACAGTAACAGCAGCACCAAAATAGCGAAACATTTCGGTAATTCGTTGCCGCAGCAACAGCCTCCAAAGCTGACGTCTCCGGCCTCGAAATCGCCCGTCAGACTGGAATCTTCATCCACAAACAACAACAGCCTTTCTGGGTTGAGCATGTCACCAATGACCCCCGTCCAGAAGATGTCAACACCCCCCCAGGCACATTTGAACTCTAGTAAATCCGGTGGAGTCCCCAAGACAAGCTCCGCCAACAGCGCAGTTTCGTCCGAGAACTCCAAACCACCATCGCATTCCCCCAGCTTCTTGAACTTGACCAAGAAGTCGCATTCGTCTATGAACTTGAACTTCTTGCACAAGAAGCGTTGATGTATAGAGCAGATTAAGAAAAATCAAAAGAAAATGAAAAATGAAAAAATCAAAATCAAGAAAGGATCTAAAAAAAAGCGAAGCAAAGTAAATCTAAAGAAAATGAAAATGATCAACCCATATATCAACTAACAATCACCAGTGCAATATGTTTAGAGACCGCACCAATTTGTACATATCGTACCGTCGCACATATCCGCACCACAATGCCTTGGACCATGAGCCGTCGCGGTTCGATAGCCTCAGAGAGGAAGAAGAAGGTTTGATCCCAGACAGTGGCATCCAATTGCAGACACTCCCCCCTAATTTCCTCGAATTGACCCAGGAGATCCAGGAAGTGTTGGAATTCATCGGCGTTAAGGTCGACGAGTTGAATTACGCATATAAAAAGAACTTGCTCCCCGGATTTAACGACACTTCGATCGATGTCAAGAAAATTGATGACTTGACCTTTGTCATCACCAAGAACTTCCAGAAATCGTACAACATGATCAAAAAAATAGACGAGTTCAAGTATGGGCAGCAGGGATTGAACAGAGACGAGTTGATGATGTGTGAAAATATCAAGAAGAAATTGGCCTTGGATACACAGACGTTGAGTCAGAAATTCCGGAAATTGCAGAACAACTACATCAAGTTTTTGAAAGATGATGAAGATTATGAGGTGAATTTCATGAAACAACAGCAGCTGGGCAGTCAGAGACTAAGTCCAGGTGCTGTAGTGGATATAGAGGACCAGGATATAGAGTCGTATTCGCGACAACTGTTGGCACAATCGCAGCAAGTACTTTTACAAGAGGAAGAACAGAGACATGAAAGCAATCAGGAATTGAAACAAAGGGAAGAGGAAATCAGCAAAATAGCCATGGGGGTTATTGAAATATCCACAATTTTCAAAGAATTGGAGAACATGGTGATCGACCAGGGCACCATCTTGGACAGAATCGATTACAACTTAGAGAATGTCACCATAGATCTTCGACAACTGGACCGTGAGTTTGTGAAATCTAGTAAATCACAGAGACAGAACCAGAAATGTAGATTGATCTTTCTCTTGTCTTTGGTGGTTTTTGCGTTGCTCTTGATGGTGATGTTGCGCCCTCATCATGTGGTGGTGGATCACAAAGTACCTTCATCTGATGGTTCTAAAGGGGACGGGAAGCCACTGGATCCGGTGCTGGGCGAGAAACCACTGGACCAAATGGTGGATGATGATACAGCTGAAGTATTGATTTGATGAGGTGATGGTGTAAGTGAATGCCGCGGTAAAGGTTCAACGCTGGATGATGTTGGATTGAGACTTGATGCTTGATGAGATGACTTAAACCAAAGGGCAACACTAGATGATACAGTGAGATGATTCACGTTAGATGACCAACAGTGGATGAGATAGTGAACTGGTTCACATCAAAGAACCAAAGATAGATGACGTTTGACTGGCTTAACAAAGAATGGACGCTTGTGAAATGGTAAAAACTCCACTTTAGACATGGAAATGCTCTGCACTACAGTATTCAAAACGTTTTGATGTATAAAGTTGTATAACAAACAAGGAATGATCCTGTGAAAGCAGATATCAGCAAAATCAGCAAACATATCAAGCAATAAAAAGCTTCTAATTATACATGTGATAGAATAGCACACGGTGTCCATAAACGAACACAGCAAAAATAAACAAGCAAAAAGCACGGAGCAGATGCAGGGCTTAAACAAACGAATTGTATGGACTGTCTCTTGTCATTGACAGAGGTGGAAGTTGGTTTTTCAGCAGTCTGTTCTTATAATTCTGTCCCAACCTTGGAACCTGCTGTGGAGGAGGCAGTTGTTGACCGTATCTGGTCATGTTTTTACGGGCCATTCCTTGTCCCAACATGAAATCAGGATTGCTCTGCAAGATCATGTCGGAGGCATTTGGTTTGGATGGCCTTCTGCCATGACGTGGTCTGAACTGTTGTGGCAGTTGTTGCGGCTGCGGCTGCTGTTGTGGCAGCGCATATGGGTTCTGTTGCATCACGTACTGCTGTGGCGGAGGACCAAATTGCTGTGGACCCAGAGGGGAAAGTGGCTGAGTTGGTCCTGCATGTGGGGTGACTCCGTGGTAGAATTTAGGATTTATAGCTCTCTGAGAAACACTGGTGAAATCTGAGTCGGCTTCGTAGAATGAATTGTTGTCATTTTCTAAATTTGGGTCATTGTACTCACGCTGGCCAGCTCTCAACACGTTACGGTCGTCGCCAAGTGTGAGATTCGAGCCGGAACCGTTGTATGGATCCGCAATCTGCGGTAAAGTTGGCTCTCTTACGGGTTCTGCTGATTGCAGTTTCAATTGAGGCGCTTGGAATCTTGTACCTGTGCCGTTGTTTGGACCCGAGTACAAGCTTGGCTGTGGAGCTGTGGTATTCGAATCATTTGTCACCTGGGAATTCGAAGACAGGTATCTGTTTTGCACAGTGATGTCGTTAATCGATTTCTTCTCAAAAGAGGACGAGTCGTCCGAGGTGTCATTGATCACAGGAGGTTTGAGTCCCGGCAGGACGAAATTCGAGGCCAGAATTGCCGCGTTATCCTTTTCGTTCAACAAATTGTTCTTGTAGGTGTAACTGTCGTCGTCATTGAAAGGTTTGTCGTTGTCCATACTAGTGATGTCGTCTGTAGAGCTGGACAATTTCAAGTTAATCACAAAGAACACAAGGGCAATCAAGTTCAAGACACAACTTCCGATCTGGATCCACAGGGCCCACTTGACATGTGGATAAAACACCAAAAATGTAAAAATACACAGCAAACAGCTGGCTACAAACAGTAATACAGCCAAAATGATGGACAATATCGATAAAACCAAAGACGAACGCGTCAGAGATCTCAAATTTGCCAAGGCGATGATGAAACTGAAGAAAGTCAAGCCACAAGCCACTGGAAACACGATCAAAATCTTGATCAATGTGTCTCTTTTTGTATCGTCAAAGATGTAATCGGACGAGCTTTTCAAATCTGAAACAGAATAAAACGCAGCCAGTTTAGAACACGCCGATTTCAGCACATTACAATACCCAAAAACCCCGTACTTGTAATCTCCATCTTGTGCTAAGTATAGTGACTGTGTTACTGGGCTAGTTATGGTGCCAATCAATAGCAAAGCCAAGGCACCGATGTGGAAAAACCCACCAATTATTGAAAAGACGCCCATTGATAAGCCTGGGATAAATTGGATCTTCTAGAATATTCCCACGATGATGTGACAGCTGTATATGATCCTTGAATAAGTCTGTCAAAGTACACGTAACCGAGTATTAATTGTCCAAGTATTGACTAAATCGTTAATGGTAAAAGTGCTAAATTAAAATCTAAGAAATCGAAAATGATCCTATTTACACAAACAAAAATTGATTTTTTTAATTTTGGTTTTGGCGATTTAGCGAAAGGAGCAGAAAAAGATTTTTGGCTTCAGGTTTCTTCAGATAAGGCTTTAACGTGTGGATTACAGTGATATGGAAATGTGCAAAGATTAAGAAACCGAATAGGTGATCTTTCAGATGAAACAGTGTTATTAATAGCATAAGGCTAACGTTACCAGCAACTTTAAAAACAATAAAATTAGCGAATCATTAATATATGACGAGGCGTGGCTGCGCGTCGTGCGGAATGGCTCAAACGCGGTGTTTCTATAATTAGCCTGACCGGATTGGATCCGAGGGTTCTGGATTCCGGGGTATCGCATAGTGAGATAACAATATATCGGCAGAACTGTGGACAGATAGTGTGGTGTATTGGGTAGTGATGGTGTATTGAGGAGATGATGGTGTAGTATTGGTGTAGTGACGGTGTAATGGTGGTGCAATTGGCGCAACGGTGTGGTGCAGTGATGTCGTTTCTTCGCTATATGGTGCAAGTACCTGGTGCGTTGATGTGTTCTTCTGGCACTACAATCTGTTGAAATTTGGAGCAACAATATTCTCTTTGGGTCTGGCCTTGGTGGAGAGATAGACTTTAACCCCTTTTGTCTTGAATCTGCTACACTTTGAGTATGGTGCTGTATCCCTCTGCCTCCCTTCAACTGTATGTTGGAGCCACGATGTGGTGCATCAAAGTGCCTGTATCCCTCTTTTTTCTGGTGCAATGATGTTTTTTACTCCACACCGGTGCAGAGCTGGTGCAGCAGTGTGCCACTTGGCTCCATCCTCGTACATCCATGCTGTTTGCCCTTCTGCTGTGGTGCATCAGTCAGGGTTGACTCGTAGATTCTGAGATCCATGTAACTCGGGGTGCATTAGCACTGTACCGATCTCCCCCGGTTCACCGAGGGTACCCCGGAATCACAAACCCCATATAACAATATCCGATCACCTTGTTATCCAGCCAGTTCAGCTATTTCCTGACTTGAACTGAGGGTATAAACTGAGCAGGGTTCTAGTCGATCGGCTGGCCTGCGAGTGCCCTTTTTTTCATTTTCCCATTCCCTCCCCCACCATCACACCTCATCTCATACTTAGAAACAAAAATTTGCGCAGGTGAAAAATTTCACCACCACACCACAAGATGTCCAATATAGCCAAGATATTCAACCCTCCAGAATCAAGAGATCTCACCGAGGAAGAGCTCAAAGATTGTTTGCCATGCCAAGTAATGGCTTCTTTTACCGGATTGGCAGGAGGAGCTTACATGTTGAGTGGTAAGATGTTTGTCAACGAGAAACCCGGGGACAACCCGATGTGGTGGAAGAAAAGTGTACGTGCCACAGGGGTCATGATGGTGCTGTATGGAGTGTATAGAGCTGGCCAGAACTGGTTATGGGATACGAGAGATCGTTAGTGATGAATATACGAGAAATGACTGTTTATCAACAACTGATGTGCACTGAGAGTGGTGTAGTGAGGTACTGCTGGTGTAGCGATGTAGCGGCGATGGGTTGCCGGTTTGGGAATTTAGCCGTACCCGCACGACCATTTTAGTCCTGCTAAATTTCGCTATCTTATCGCTCAGAGTCAAAAACTATAAAAAGGCGAAGAGCACCAGTAGGGCAGAAAGCGTATTTCTGCACTACGTGTTCCCCAATCTGCCACACCTCCACAGCACAGATCAACTAAGCTATGAGCCCACTAGCCCACTAGCCACTGCGCACCGACCCAACCCCACCTTAATCCCGCTCCTTAACACCGCGATGACTCCCATCGCCTAATAACGACAATTTCCATATTAAATTTTACTCCGTCTGGAGAAAAAAAAAATTTTTCAAATCTGATCTTAACTAGACTTTGAAGTACCATCAAACCGTTGTTCAACACCACAAAACAGTACTCAAAATGTGTGGGATTCTCGGAATAGTGTCAGCGAACCCGGACCACAACGTCGCGTCCGAGTTGTTGGACGCTGCCATGTTTTTGCAGCACAGAGGTCAAGATGCTGCCGGATTAGTCACGTGTGGACAAAGAGGGCGTTTGTACCAATGCAAGGGTAATGGGATGGCCAGAGACGTGTTTACGCAGCAGAGAATGGCCGGATTGGTCGGAAATATGGGCATTTGCCACTTGAGATATCCGACAGCGGGATCCAGCGCCACTTCAGAGGCACAGCCCTTCTATGTGAACTCTCCATACGGTATCTCTTTGTCGCACAACGGGAATTTGGTCAATGCCGGGGAGTTACGCAGATATTTGGACGAAACCGTGCACAGACACATCAACACGGACTCTGACTCGGAGTTGTTGTTGAACATCTTTGCTCTGGAGTTGGAGAAATACGACAAGGCCAGAGTCAACAACAGCGATATTTTCAAGCTGTTGGAGGGTGTCTACAGAGAATGCCGTGGTGCCTATGCGTGCACGGCTTTGTTGGCCGGATACGGGCTCATCGGGTTCCGGGATCCCAACGGAATAAGACCGTTGCTCATCGGAGAAAGAGCCAATGCTGACGGGTCAAAAGACTACATGCTCCTGTCGGAAAGTGTCGTGTTAAAGGCGCACAAATTCGACAGTTTTAGAGATATCTTGCCCGGCGAAGCGGTTATTATCCCAAAAGACACCATGCAGCCGGAGTTCAAGACCTTAGTAGAACCGCAGAAGTACACCCCGGACATCTTTGAGTACGTGTACTTTGCCAGACCGGATTCCGTATTGGACGGTATTTCTGTCTACAGATCACGTATCAAGATGGGTGAAAAATTGCTGTCCAACATCGACAAGAGGTTTTTGAGTGAGGGCAAACGCGTCGAGGATGAGATCGATGTCGTGATCCCAGTCCCAGACACATCCAGGCACTCGCTGTTGGAGTGTGCCAACAAGTTGAAGTTGCCCTACCGTGAAGGTTTCGTCAAGAACCGGTACGTTGGACGTACTTTTATCATGCCAAACCAGCAGGAGCGGACGTCTTCTGTTCGCCGTAAATTGAACGCCATGCAGAGTGAATTTTACAACAAATCTGTCTTGTTGGTGGACGATTCCATCGTCAGAGGTACCACCTCGAAGGAAATCGTGTCGATGCTGCGTGAGGCCGGAGCCAAGCGGGTGTATTTCGCCTCGTGTTCTCCAGTGATAAGGTTCAACCATATCTACGGTATAGATCTCGCCGACACGAAGCTGTTGGTCGGTTACAACCGTTCCGAGGCCGATATTGCGCAGATTATCGATGCCGATAACGTTTTTTACCAGGATTTGGACGACTTGATCTCCTGCGCACATCCTGATCCGGACGATGAGTCGTTCATCAAGACCACGAAACCGGCTCCTGGTAGTGCTATCGCGTTGGAGAACGCAGATGTCGCTCCAAAGATTGACGGATTTGAAGTGGGTGTCTTTACGGGTGAGTACATCACCGGGTTGGAGGACAATTACTTGCAAGAGTTGGAGGAGATTAGGCTGTTGAACCAGAGACTCAGAGAGAGCAATGGCGGCATCCTGGATGTGAAGGCGGAGAGCGACATTTCGATCTACAACAGTGGTGATTACCAGACATAGCCTGACTGCCTGGCCTGGCGTAGCCGGAGCAGATAATACATAGTTTACTGATAGACGTTCTAATAAGAAAGCATTAAGCATAGAAATGCACTTGCCCTGGGCTGACGATGCCAGTGCAGATATAGTACTAGTAAATGGACAATTTCAATGAAAATTTACAAAAAATCACCCCCAATTTTGCAAAACCCCCAAACCATTCATACTCAAAAGGTGGAAAAGTGACTGGAAGCAATAGTGTTGTCCAGTGAAGTGTACAAAGTTGCACCAGGGTAAGGCTAGAAGGTCTCAGACTATCTGGCTACTGATTTTTGATAGAAAGGCTCATAATATTGAGCACAAAAGTACTTGATTAGAAATTACACACTTTTCCATAAAAACAGTCCAGAATAGTAGAGAGCCACATCACACGTAGACATATCCCTTACCACTGGCACTACCTCCGACGACCCAATTCTCCGTAGGATGGATCAGAACCAGCGCCGGAACAGCTCCAACCAACTCCGAATCACCTAAATGTGCAACCTGGATACCGTTCAGCGTGTAGATATCGAAATATCTGTTCATATTAGCAATGACAAACTTCTCAACACCGTCTTTCGGATTGAGTTGCCATTTCGATTTTAAAATAGAAACCCACCTTCCAGTCTGACAATTATGTCTTAGACGGTGGTTTGGGTTCAAATTCACAAACAGTTCAGCGTCTTTTTCATGTAAATATTCGTTTCTAGGAAGATGAGGCCATTGGAAATCTTTGACCAATTCAGTGGTGTCTCCCAAGTTGAACACACAGATGGTGTCATCATATCCGTTACACAAGATGTCACCTGACGAGTTCCAGTCAGCACAACTTATAGAGAGACGTGACGCATAGGATCCCATTAAATGCGGCAGCTGATCGTCCGGATGGTAGAAAGAGTGCTTGGCATGTGGCTGGATGTTCCTCAAGTCCCATATTTTCAACGATCTGTCCAACGACAGTGTCACTATCTGCTTATCAAAGTTCGGATTCACAGAAAAGCCTCCAATCTTCTTGTCGTGCATCCGTAACAAATCCATCTGGGTGTCGTTACCCTTTGTCCTCAAGTCCTTGATACAGAATTGGCCACTCAAAGTGCTGAAATAGCACAAATTCGGGTCCTGAGACGAAAAATTGACATCGCTGACTCCAACTGCGTCTCCGTAGGGGTCATCTAGCGCCAAAACTTGGGCACTTTTCAACGTTTTCAAGTCAATACTGCGTATAGACCCGTCGTAAGACGCCGTGTACATCTTGTACAGATCTTTGGAGTTCATCCCCACTTTCGCGACGGTTTTCCCGTGGATTTTCATGATAGAAACGTCTGGAACTTCGTCTTCTTCCAGTTCCACGTCTTCAGAGTCAAAAGTCCAGAGCCCCAAATATCCCAGCGTGTCACCACCCAAAACCAACTTCTTATCGACCGACGGATGCCACAGGATCGACGTCATTCTATTGGGAGTCACCTTGATCTCCAACGGGTTAAATTTGGGCCATACTTTCAAACTGTCAAACGATTCTCTCACACCGTCTACAGATTCGTTTTCCACCGTACGTTTCACCACAGTCTCGTAGAAATCTCCCATGGAGATCGATTTACCGATGGTGTTGAACTTGTTCAAGATCAAATTGTCGTCCTGCTCACCATTTTCCAACTTGATCCCGCTCAGATCACTCAACAAATCGATCAAACGCAAATCTCCACTCAATCTCACGTTCTTCAACCTTTCCAACTCCTCGTTCTTCCTTTTCAGTTCTTCCAGTTCCAGAAGCATCTGCCGACCTTCCTCAGTTTCCTCCAATTTGACTCCGGCGATTCTCCGCGACCTTCTAGTGGCAATAATCGGCTCTTTCTTCTTGGGTTCTGTCCTGCGTCTCTTCAGAGGAATCGGTCTCGGCGATTCCCGTTTAATTTCCGTGGAAATCTCATTTGAAATCGAATTCAAGTTCAATTTCTGTAACAACAGTTTGTTACGAGCAATATTTGCCTGTCGCTGTTTTTCAAACTCCGATAACGGTGGCATCTTGTCTGGGTTCTTGGTGCAAGAGTTCTCAAAATCAAAGCGCGTTTTGAAATTTTTCATTTTTCCATTTCCGTGCGGCGGCAATAAAAAAGATGATTTTGGAGATTTTGGGGGTGTTTTTGGTGATTCTGTAGGGCAGTTCCAGGCATTGACAGAGTGTTTGTAAAAGCACTTTCAGTGCAATTCCATCGCATTGGCATGCAACTCTACCCATTCTAAAACTTTTTATTGCTTTATTGATCTATACCTAAAAAAGACTCAAGAGGTCTTCGTTCATCTTTTGGCCCTGTGGTGGCTGCTGCGGCAGAGGCAGGGAGCCCAATCCGGCGAATAAGTCGTTCAACTCATCCAAAAGATTGGCATTTCCCCCCGCACTCGGTCCCAGCAGATCCCCAGTCTCAACGTCGTCATCGTCATCAAAATCCAACAAATTCTCAGCCTTGACTCCACTGACAATCTCGTTCTTAGCCATCTCTTGCAAGTCCTCGATATTTTTACCCTTGTTGCCCAAGACGTACTTGGACGACGCGGTTTTCTGCTGCGATACAAACATGGACAGAGGCTGGTGATATACAGATGCCAAAGTGGACAATTCGCGCAATAGCTGGTCGAGTAAATGAGGTGGAATAGGGTCGATAGTGGACTGCAAGATCGGTAGAGGCTTCAACAAGACGGAATTGGAGAGATCAGAATTGGTGGATAACAATCTCCAGTATATGTAAGCCTTATCTCTGACATCTGGGTTTTCAATCTCCTGTGTAGCGATGTTCAAGACTTTTTGCAAGAAAGCGCCAATACTCTGTGACGGTTTCACCAAATTGACCTTCACTACAGTGGTCAAAGTGGCTAACTGCACACTGGAGTCATCTTCGGTGAAATTTTCAATTATCGCTTCCAATTTGGTCTCCAAATGTGGAATCTCTTTGCAGTACTGTCCTACGATCCATATATATGACGATTTGGCGTCATTTGTCTCGAGATCATCGATGGAGAGATCTGCAATGATCGGTATTACAGTGGTGATGTACTCCTTAGGGTACCGACGCAAGATGTTTTGCAACACAACCACACCTTCATCGAGTACAGAGTATGCCCTGGTGGTGAGCAAATCGTACAACACATCCACGGCCAATTTAGAAGATTTGGGTAACTTGATAGCCACCTGTCCAATGGCCTTTATGGCTCTGGTGACAAACTCCTGATCGACTTCCATCGAGTACTCTTTCAACTCGGAAAGCAACAACGACGAGTTGGAGTCGTTGGCTAATCTGACCAACAACTCCAATTTTTCCAATTTCAAGTACAAGGGATCGCTGTATCTGATGAAAAAAACCCGCAATTCTCGGGACAACAAGCCCGGGTATTTTTCCAAAATGATGCGGATATTACGCAAGGCTACATACTGGATCTCTGGCGGACTGGCAAGTAACGACACTAAGGGCAGCGAGAGCTTTTTCAACAACGATTCGCGCAGCTCTTTGGATGCCAAATGTTGGAAATGGAGCAAGATTGCCTTTATCGAGGCCAAAACTACCGCTGGATTCTCGTGCTGCAACTGCGGAGTCACCCTATCGATGATATGGGAAGCCTGTTCAGCTGAAGATGACTCAAACTCTGTCAACAGAGTCAAAATGGTGATGCGACCCCACTCTGTACACTCGTTCAAGGTGATCAATAACTTTTTCAACAACTTGTCACTCAAGTCCAACATCTGGTTCCCGGTCGATTTCTGGATCTCCTGCGCTGCTGAGATCGCATTGGCCACCACCATTGGGTTGGAATCGTCCACCAACAAGAGCAACTTGTCCACATACCCGTTCTCAACGCACACTTCGCTGTTCAACTCGAACAACTTGGCCACACAGATCAGCGCCGTCTTCCTCACATACGGATTCTCGTCCGTCAACGTGCGGTTCAAAGGGATCTCCATGTAATCAATGACTTTATCGACTCTGATACACCCCATCGTCCGGATGGCCAATGCCCTGACCAAGGGGTTCGGGTCCTCGGTATCCTGGACAAACGTGTTCACAGCCAAGATACACAACTCCGGGTTTGTTTTCGCGTAGTTCATCAAGTATAAATACACCAACTTCTTCTGCTCCAAATCATGGGTGGCAATGTTCTTCAAGACGTCCGGGAATAACGAAGACACGTCTTTTCCCACTGTCATGGCGGCTATGACTTTCTTGATGGCATCTTTGCGTTCTTCCGCATACTGGCTCACCAAGCCGCCCTGCAACTCGAAAGTTTCTCCTTTCCGTGGCGCGGAGAAGATCTTTTTCAATCGTTTCTCAAGACGGGACATTGTGAGGCACCGATGGATGTGGTTAGATCAAGATCCAGGTGTTGAGGATCGAGTTCAAATTTCGATATTTTGATTTTTTTAGTGATTTTTGAGTTTCATTTTTCATTTTTTCTTGCCCCGAAATTTTTCACTGCGCCGGGGCAATTCTGAGCTCATCACATCCTCAGATCCAGGACATCACTCCCACAACACCCCGCGGCAAGACACCACGGCAATACCCCACAATGCCCATTGAGCTCGGATTGAAACGGGTCACACAACTACTTGCCCTTTTGGGCAATCCCCACACCACTTACAACTCTGTCCACATAGCTGGTACCAACGGAAAGGGCTCGATATGCTCGTACCTCTCTTCAGTGTTCACAGCATCGCAACTCAAGACCGGCAAGTTCACGTCGCCGCATTTGCTCCGGAGATCCGACTGCATCCACTTGGACGACCGCCCAGTGCCGAATGACGTGTTTTTGCTCCTCGAATCCCACGTCAAGGCCATAGATAGCTCGCACAACTTGCAATGCACAGAGTTCGAGCTTCTCACGTGCACGGCATTTGAAGTGTTCAGGCACGCCAAAATCGATGTTGCTGTCGTGGAAACGGGGCTCGGCGGACGTCTAGATGCCACCAACGTCCTAGCACCCCCGGGAACCGGGAGGGGCTTGTGGGCAACCGGGATCAGCAAGATAGGTCTAGACCATGAGGGCATATTGGGGTCCACTTTACGTGAGATAGCCTCAGAGAAGGCCGGGATAATGAAACCCGGTGTAGCTTGTTTCGTAGACGGCACTAACGATGCTGAGTGTATAAATCTGTTTGAGACGGCTTCCAGAGCCGTCAATGCGCCCTTGACGGTGATCTCTCTGCCTCAGAGCACGTCCACGGCATTTGGGCACATCCAGGACTTCCTGACACCGTTGCTGGGTCAATACCAGTACGCGAACCTCTCTATCGCGTTGAAAATCATAGAGCACGTCCTGAGTACGTATACGGACAAGATCAGTGCTGAAACGGTGAAAAGGGGGATTCTGGACGTGAAATGGCCGGGCAGATTGCAAGAATTGCACTTGAAATACAGTCCTTCAAAGCGTCCACTGGATGTGCTTCTCGATGGTGCACATAACGGCTCCGCTGCTGTGGAATTGGCCAAGTATATCCGCTCAAGGTATCCTAATGAGGCAATAACCTATGTCATGGCCATCACCAAGGGCAAGACTCTTGAGCCCTTGGTGCTGCCTCTACTAAATGGTAATGACAAGGTGATTCTCACTACTTACAGTGCCGTCGACGGGATGCCCTGGATCTCGTGCAATGACCCCGTAGAATTGGCCAGTCAGTTCCGGCTGTGCACCGACAACGTCGTGGCAAGACCAGATTTAGTCGATGCGTTATCAGCAGCTGCTGGTTCTGGTAATAAGATTGTCATCTGTGGCAGTTTGTACCTCGTGAGTGATGTGCTACGCTTGAGTGAGAAACTCACGGGTTCATATGTATGACAGTCCATCAAAGTAGTGAGGTGCTAATCTATTAATCTATAATATACGGTTAAATAGTACCACAATGACTTGTATACATTTACAGTGCGACAACGCAGTAGATGCTTAAACAGTTTAGTGCTTAATACACAGTTAGTCAAGACCAGAACATATTTGAATAGCCGATGTCTAATGCATATTTACATATCTAAGGGCCCGAAGACTCACAACACATTTCATGTTCGATCACTGCACTATTACACACTTACAGTTCATTATACACATAAACAATGCAATGAGGTCAATGGGAACGCATATACATTTACATAGTCTCTGCCTTACAATGTCGAACCATAAAAATCGTTCACCGTGGTCCAACAAAACGTCTTGTAACGGAACCCGAAGTTCTCCGTAGTGATAATCTCACCATTAGTTATACATACAGTGTCCAACAACTCTGTCTCTGCGATAATCTCGTTCAACCTTTCGAAAAACAGCTCAGTTGGCGCAGAATTCATGAAAAACAATTTCATCTCGTGCTCTCTCAAGAGATGCACAGTGAGGGGTTTACCCTCTTTTGTCAAGAACTGGAACGATATCGTCAGCCTTGCCTGGCCGATCTGATTCGAGATCTGGAAGGAAACTAACCTGACTTTGTTATATACGTCATAGGGAAGTGGAGGCGAGTCCTTGTCACGTGAAACCTTGAAAGAAGACTCGTCAGCAGACTCTGTGTCATCCGAGAATATCATGTCGTAATATTCATCATCGTCATCGTCATCGTCGTCATCATAGTCCCCCACCATCGAAGAATCATCACTATCCATTTCTACTTCCGGCTCCAGTTCGGGCATGGGCTGGATCTTCTTCTTTCTGCCTCTTTTCTTCTTCGGAGCTACGCCGGGGCTCTCCAGAGAGGAAAGCCCCAATCCTACAGGTATAGAATCGTCATAATCGTACTCCTCATCGTCTTCCAAATACCGTTTGCCCTTCCCCCGGAGTCTCGCACTGGTGCGTTTCCCATTCAAAGGTGACGCTGATGAAGAATCCAGCGACTTGGATCTACGTCTCAGTTCTTGTCTCAAGAAATTGATCTCTTCTTCCGTCATATTCAGGTATTTCCGACGGTCATGTGTGTTGTCTTGCAAAATTTTCTCCTTAATGTATTCGCTGTGTATCTGGTTACTGTTCAAGACACCTTCAAAAGTCTCTCCGTCCCGTAATTTGACCATCTTACGTTTGTACAGTCTCGGTTTGATGTTGTTATTTTTCGCCAATGGCACATCCACTTCTTTCAACAAAGTCCTCTTGATATCCAGCATCTTGATATCGTGGATGTTCCTCAAGTGATTAATGGCTTTCTCCTTGCGCTTGAAAGATTTAGGACATAGATAACACTTCACCCTCTTTGTGTTGTGGATTTCCTTCATATGCCGTGCCAAATGTGTGATGGTCATCTCTTTGTCGCACATTGTGCATTGCACGATCTTGTACAACGGTTTCTCCATCTTCAGCAAGTCGCTCAACGTGGGCGAGAGCTCGAGATCCAGTGATTTGACCATCTTGGATTGGTTAGCACTATTTTGGACACCTGATCAGCGGTTAACTGTTTTTCCTCGTGATTTTTTGATTCAAATGTCCGGAGTAAGTGTAGTGTAACTGTAACACAGTACACGATAATTGGCAGTCGGATTCCGTGTCCACCACTTGACTGCTATATCTATGATGTTCAAGTGACTTAAAAGGGGTTGATCGATTTTTTGGTTTTTTTTAAATTTTTGCCTTTCCATTTCGAGAATAGGTGCTGAAAATTTTGCCATGGGATATAGTGAGGTGTATTGGTCGGTTCGGATGAGAAACTGAGAATGGCAAAGTTGGGGTGTTTTGAGCGGGGTGGGATGGTTATTCTAGTGCCGAAAGTTCCAGCTTTTTGCTGGTTACGGAGCCATTTTAATGGTGATTCGTGTCAATTTACCCCCAACTTGTGCTAGTAGGAAACCCCCTTGCGAGTATGTGCGAAAATCTAATGAAGTAAAATTCCACCACGAGCACACAACTATTAGATTTTAAATACAACTCGACACACTCCTGCAACATCCCCAATCCCACTGACACATCTAGTCAGCCTTTCCACTGCCCCGTTGCGGCATCTCACCATCACATCTGAATCCTGAGCAGATAATCCATTTTGCCCGATTAGGGTTTTAGTTTCTCTCGCACGCCCTTTTCGTGTTATGAAAAAATTCAAATCGTTCATCAGCTTCAGCGCTAACACCACAAGACACAATGGCTTCAGCAACAGCTGCTCCACAGGTATATGGAGGTGGTAAGTGCCAAACCACATCTTATCGATACTCGATACTAACGACATCCAATTTCAGATGAAATAGCTGCTATTGTTCTAGATCCTGGATCGTATTCCACCAAGATTGGATACGCCGGTGAGGACACACCTAGATTGGTGTTACCTTCGTATTATGGAGAAGCCAATATCCCACTGGGAGACGAAATGGACGTAGACCAAGAAAAGCCAAAAACCAGAAAGATTTTCGAAGAAAACCTGTTGCACACACCAAGACCTGGCAACTTTGAGATAAAACCAATCTTGAAAGACAGCTTGATCCAGGATTGGGATGCTGCAATTGAGCAATGGGAATGGTCTTTCAAACAATTGGATGTAAACTTCGACGAACAGCCGTTGTTGATGACCGAACCGGTCTGGAATACGAAGAAGAACAAGGTTGGGTCGTTGGAAGCGGCCTTTGAGTACTTCAAGTTCCCGGCTTTTTACACCATCAAGACGCCGACAGCTGTGTCGTTCTCGAACGGGCGCCCCAACTGTCTCGTGGTGGACATTGGCCATGATATCACGACAGTGACTCCGGTGATTGACGGGTTGTGTTTGATCAAGAGCACCTTGAAGACACATTATGGAGGTGATTTCTTGAGCCAGCAGTTTAGACAATCACTCCAGAGACAAGATGTGGTGGTTGAACCGACTTATAAGGTGAAATCCAAGACGGCAAGCTACGCCACTCCGGTGTGGACACCTAAGAAATTTGATTACGAGATTACAGAGAGTTTTGACACGTTCCAGAAGAACAGAGTGATAAACGAGATGAAGGAGACTTTGCTCAAAGTGACAAAGGAGCCTGTTGAGGAAGAATCCGAGGAAGATTCTGACGAGAATGCGAGATATTTCGAGTTTCCAAATGGGTTGAACGTGAAGTTCAACAAAGAGAGGAACCAGATTGCCAATTCGTTGTTCAAACCTGAAGAAGTGGCTGAAGTTGTACAGGGCTTTGAGACGGCAGAAAACGGTGAATTCGAGTTGAAAGAGGAACACAACATCAAAAATGACTACAAACCGATCAGAAGAGTGCGTAAAGATGTAGATGAGACCGATGGCCAAGATAAGAAGAAGAAGGAGAAATCACCTGATTATAGAGGGGTTTCTGACTTGATCACGACTGTTTTGTCGGAGATTGATGTCGACTTGAAGGCACATGTGGCCAACAACATTATAATCACTGGTGCCACGACAATGATCCCGGGATTCACCGAAAGGATCCAGAACGAGCTCGTGTTGATGAACCCGTCGCTCAAGATCAGAATCCACGCTCCAGGTAACGTTTATGAGCGGAAATACGCTGCATTTGTCGGATCGTCGGTTTTGGCGAGCTTGGGGACGTTCCACCAGTTGTGGGTGAGCAAGAAAGAGTATGAAGAGATCGGGGTTGATCGGTTGTTGTTGAGTAGATTCAAGTAGTGTAATATTAGACTAGTGACATAGATTCAAGTGTAATGTTAAGCTAGGTACTTAGTTGATCCGAGTAGAGTGGTATTAGACGATTCATGTGGAAAATGGAGTTTTGGACCAGGTACTTGAACCAAAGTGTGTTATATTAGACTAGTTCGATACTAGAGTGGTTTCTTGATATTAGAGTAATACAGTAGACTCATGACTGGGTAACTACATGTTCAAGTGTGGTGCCATTTGTTTGAGTTTATTCAAGCAGTGTAATATTAGACTAGTGGCATAGACTCATGTGGACCATTGAAATAACAACACAGATTCAAGTGTAATATTAAACTAGTTACAGTAGACTCAAGTAGGTACAAATACCTGTTCAGTATGGTGCTGAGATGAGTAGCTTCAGTGATTACAATACCTGCTCATATAGTGCCCTATCATATCACAAATACCTGCTCAAATCAGAGACATCGAGTTGCCCATTCACCTGGTTCTTATAGATCAACCCATCTTTCATGATGATCAGCAAATTGGACTCTGGCTCGTCCAAAACTCCAATATCCTCCAACGGATTCGAGTTCATGAGCAACAAATCAGCCATGAAACCCGCCTTGATCTGGCCAAACTGGTCCAGAATACCGTTACAAAGAGCCACGTTGACAGTGGCACTTTTCAAGACCTCAGCAGCTGTCAAGACCTTCCCACGCAAGAAGAACTCCTGTGTCTGGTAGCCCTGCAAGGATCCCAAGAGATCCGAACCGTGGCAGATGGTGACTCCCTGGTCACGTGCAATGAGCAACGACTCCAAACCCTGTGTCAAGACCTGGTTGTTCTTGGCCTTACCACTTTCAGACATAAAGTCCGAGAACTGGTCCGAGGCCATGATCTTGTACGCGATCAAGGTCGGAGTCAAGAAACAGCCCTTTTCCGCCATCAACTTGGCGGTAGGCTCATCGATCAAGTTCCCGTGCTCGATCCCTTTGACTCCGTTGTTGATACAGTGCTGGATCAGCTCCGGAGTGTAGGCGTGCAGAGTCACATAGGTACCGTAGGTCTTTGCGACTCTCACAATCAGCTGGATCTCCTCCTCCAAGAACTGGAGATTCGTGATCTTGTCAGTAGGAGACAGCACTCCTCCTCCGCCCATAATCTTGATGAAGCTGGCGCCACGACGCAACTGCTCTCTCGTGGAGCGGAGACACTCTTCAACCCCGTCACAGACTTCTCCGATCAAGTTCAAGTGGCACGAACATTCGCCGTGTCCACCGTCCGACAGTTCTCCGGGTAACGCCCCGGTACGCATATCGGCATGGCCGCCCGTTTGGGAAAGCGCTTTGCCGCAGATGATCATCCGGGGGCCCGGGTACACACCCTCTTCTACAGCGTCTCTCAAGAAATGCTCAGCCCCACCACAGTCTCTGATCGTGGTAAAGCCCCTGTATAAGACGTCTTTTGCCACTTGTCCAAACCGCATCATCAGCGTCGTTGCCGGCATCGTCATCAACTTGGTCAAGTCGGTCTCGCCTTGCACCGAGGTCACGTGCACATGGTTGTCCATCAAGCCCGGACACAAAAACTTGCCCGAGGCGTCGATTTTCGAGTACTCGGCCGACACCTCCGAGCTTTTGCTCTTGGTGATGTACTGGATCTTGCCTTCACTGACGTAGACGTTCATGTTGGGCAAAACTGTCCCTGAAGCGGTCTCTATCAAGTTGGCATTGTAGAAACAGACCTTTCTGGCCGAGGGCAATTTCCAGGGCCTGACTAATTTGGCATAGTCCTTGTTGACTCTCTCGTTGACGTCGATAGGTGGGATGGAGTATTTGGACATCTTGTTCTTGATCAGCACAGAACTCGAGAGATGGCGATCCAAAGTATTTAGTACCAACGGTTAGGCACAATATGCGATTTCCCTTTTGGGAATTTCGGCGGCTACCATTTCCGACTGAAAAAAAACCTTATCGGGTCATTTGAAGGATGCCTCCGATCTACGTGGTGACGATTCCTCCCGATCGGGATATGCGGCCTGTGATTGGCACAGACGAATTAGTTAAGTGCCGCGTGTCAGTTAAACGAGCCAGCTTGGAGACCGGGCTGGTTCACCGATCCCTTTGCCGACCTGTCGCAAGTGGGTTCTGGGGGTAGCCGCTTCTTTCGTTAAGTACCGATCTCATCAGGTGGGTAACGCCAGGTCTCGCTTGTCGTTACCAAGTAATGTTAGGCGAGCGGTGCCCACCATTCCCCCCATTTAAATGATTTGTGAGCCTTTCCTCTCCAGCCGAAGCTCAAAGGGTCATTTCTCAAAGACAATTATTGTAGAGGGGCTACTTCACGGCTATAAAGAGCCACTAATTCCGAAAAACTAAGGTATAGATTATTTATTTGGTGCAGAAACGGTATGCGCTTATCGCTCTTATCGAAAAAACTTTTTTTTGAGCGTCTCTTTATCTGATACGAGATTAGAGCGTCGATGTTTGACTAACCTGCAGGAAATTCAAAAGCCATATAAAACATCCATTGTTGGACTGTATTTATCAATTTGATGTTGAAATCCAATAGTTTTTACTAGAAAGAAAAAGCTATGGATCCTCAAGTTTCGACCCCCGATCTCGAAAAACACAGAACTGGTGTCAGTGTGGTGAGTGAAATTCACAACCCGCATGACTTGATCGACTACACCCCTGAAGAAGAGGCTCTGGTCGTCAGAAAAATCGATTTATACGTTTTGCCAATCATGTGTTTTGTGTTTTTCTGTCAATATTTGGACAAACAAACTTTGACCTACACGGTCGTGTTTGGCTTGAAAACCGATTTGAATCTCGATGGTAACCAGTATTCCTGGTTGAGTTCCGGTTTTTACGTTGCACAGATGGCTTCACAGATTTGTAACGTGTATTTGTTGAGTAGATTCCCTATCAAATGGGTCACTGGTATCTCTATCATTTTGTGGTCGCTGGCTTGTATGTGTTTAGCTGCACCAAATTCGTTTGCAGGTTTTATGACTGCAAGAGCCTTCTTGGGTTTCTTCGAAGGTGCTGTTTCTCCTTCATTTGTCATCACCACTTCGATGTACTACAAGAAATCTGAGCACGCCTTGAGAACTCTGACGTGGATCTCCTGTAATGCTGTGGCACAAGTCATTGGAAGTTTCTTGGTGTATGGAATTGGTAAGAACACTCACTTGACACTTGCCGTCTGGAAGGTCACCTTCTTGATCTGTGGTTGTATTACGTTGGTTGCCGGTGCCCTGTTCTATTTCGGAGTCCCAATGAGTCCAGGTGAAGCTTGGTTCTTGAACGAAAGAGAAAGACAGATCGCTGTCCACCGTATCTTGGCGGAAAGTGACAGAGGTGAAAAGAAGACCTTTGAAAAATCTCAATTAATGGAATGTTTGAAATTCGACTGGATCACGTATTCTGCATTTTTGTGGGGTTTCTTGATCACAGTGACATCTGGACCTACAGTTTTCGCCTCGTTGATCATTTCCGAATTGGGATACGAGACCTTTGACGTCTTGAAATACGGTGCACCTTCTGGAGCAGTGCAATTGCTGATGATCTGGGTCGGTGTTCTGATGACCTGGATGTGGCCAAAACAGAGAGTACTCATCATCCAGCTGTTGATTCTGGTGCCTCTTGTCGGGAACATCTTGTTGTTGAGTCTTTCTCAATCCAACAGTTGGGGTATCATTGTGTCTGCCTGGTTAGGTTCATGTATCACGAGTTTTTACTCCATCATGTTGTCGTTGAACGCTTCCAACACCAGAGGTAACACCAAGAAATCTGTTGTGAACAATGCGTTCTATCTCGGCTATGGTCTTGCCGCCGTCGTTTACCCACAATGGTGGAATTACTCGATCGACCCTACTTACAGAACTGGGTTGATCACCAACTTGGTCTTTTGGGGAATCACCGAGATCTTGTTATACCTGTACAGATGGAACTGTATCAGAGAGAACAAGATCAGAGCCGAGCTCGAGCTGTCGGGCCAATTAGCCGATTACGACGAAAAACTGGATTTGACCGATAAACAGGATAAATACCATAGGTACAGTTACTGATCTCGCTGCAACCCCCTTTTTCTTACCCCCCTTCGACTAATATATATTTTGTATCTACACGACTTTTTTCATGCATGTCGGTTGACGTAAAGGGATCTTCCCTCTGTCTTGGCTCAAACTAGTAAAATTGTGAGCTGACACTCTAGCATCGGCCTGTTCCAGGCCCGGCCCAAGCCCGGCCACTGACTTGAATAGTCGGTGCAAGTGTGACTGTTAGAGTGTAATCGAGTGTAGTTTCTTTTTGGACCCTGCTAGAGTTGCTATGTGACACCCATTAAGTGAAAAATCCGCCACGCTAATTCCAAGGGTATTGTGATAAACTGCACTAATTGGTCATCTTGCTCAATTGGAGCAATATCTCCGATTGTTTCAAATGTTGAGAGGTTAAAATTAACCTTCATCTTTAAGTTACCGACGCAAGAAGGGAGTAAAAAAATATTTAAAAGTAGTATTAGGAAAGGCCTCAAAGCAAATTTTCAATCCATTGACAGACCGTAAAATCACACAGAGAAGCGGAGTAGCCAGCGATGTCAGACGTGACAACAGTGGACTTGGACAAAAACTTGGTCCAATGCGAGGCTCAATCGGGCTCAATTGCAGAGCCAATTGGGCAGTTGAGAGTATGGGGTCGTGATGCAGATTTTTGCAAGAATGTGGTGGACAAAGACTCTTTCCAGCGAATTGTGCAATTGGCGTTGCGATTGGATTTGAAAGACGATACGGATAACGTGGTGTCGCTCTATGCAACGATCTCGAACATATTATTGGCGACAAATGAGATTGCCCAGGCGTTAACGGCACCTATTTTGAACGAAACTGTCCAGAAAGCTGTCGATATAGTGTCACTATTGAACTCGTCACATTCGTACGAACAACAGTTGGTTTCCTTGATTTTACCACCTATACGACTTCTATACTTGATAAGTGTCAACCAGAGTGCGAGATCCAGTTTAGATCCAGCGGTAAACGCTCATATGTTGGCCCTTGTCAAGCGCCAGCTTCAGCTCATAGAAAAGAGTAGTGCAATAGAACCCAATCAGCTCGTGTTGGTGGATTTGCTCAAGATAGAGTACAGTATACTCTACCACGACTCACAAACGTTTGATCCTGAGACCTTGGATGTCATCTTGAGCTTGGCTGAGATTCCTGACACGTCGGATGTGTTGTTGCGGCAATATGCGAATTACATCTCATTTGTGCCCTTGCCAGATTTACAACAGCAGGCTCATAGATTACTGCACTGCGCCCTGTACTTTATTATCCTGTTGATCAACGATTTAGAGGCATTCAAACAGCCGGAAATCGTCACGTTGTTGCATTTTTTCAACCATTTGGCATTGTTGTCGGAACTTTTGTACCTTGAACTGGACAAGAGCCTTTTCGAGATCTTGCGTACGAATTTCTTACCTGTGGATGACGGTGTAGAGTCAAAGACTCCGCACTTGTACACGTTGCTAATGAGGTTGTTGTTGAAAAATAACACTGGCTCATCGTTTGGGTTCGGGTCGTCTTTTGAATCCGGTAAAGAAATGATCAAAAATCTCACACTAGACCTCTATTTCAAGATCATGGGTAACAATATCGAGATGTTTATGAACGAGATCGGGTTGTTGCTTTCGATGGATTTCGTCAAGTTGAAACAAGGGCAACCTTTGAAAGTTTTTGCCCAGGATGACATCACCAAGATCAAGGGCACCACTGGACTCTATCCACTGCATTACGACGTGATAGAAGAGAACAAAAAGGAGCTGGAAGAGTTGCCCGAGTGGACCGCAGAGGAGAAGGAAGAAGAATGGGAGAAATTGATGGACACTTTTGACAAGATGAAACGGAACGGGATGATCAAGATGGTGGATAACCCCTTAGACGCAATGGGAAATTTCGAATCTTGAGGCATATAGCTGGCTTTATGAACTCAAAGAACACAGATGTATGATTAAAACGACTATAAAGAATGAGACAACACCAAGGAATATCAAATGGATGCGATACAATAGAAACCAATCAACAACATCCTCCGTTGGAGGAATTACTTGCCTTTTGTAAATCGATTCCACGTCTAGCCTGGGCGCCTGTCTTCTTGCGTTCTTCGATCTTTGGCTCCAATTTCGTCGCAATCTCTTTGAAAAGCTCCAAGATGTGGTCACCGGACTTGGCACTCACCTCGCTGAAGAGTAAACCCAATTCGTTGGCGTATTGTAAGCCTGTATCTCTTGAGATCTTCCTCTCAGATTCCAAATCCAACTTGTTTCCGGCTAATGCAATCACGATATCTGCTGACAGTTGTCTCTGCAACTCTTTGACCCAGGATTTGGCCCTTTCCAAAGAGGATTCGTCTGTGATATCATACGTGACCAAGGCGCAGTGCGCATTCCTGTAGTACATTGGCAGCAACGATTTGTACCTCTCCTGTCCTGCTGTATCCCAGATCTCGAACTTGATAGTGGTTTGGTCGTTCAACTGGATCGTCTGAGTCAAAAATGCTGCTCCAATGGTGGATTCTCTGAAATCGTCAAACGAGTCCTTCACAAATCTATGCACTATGGAAGACTGGAACGTTGTTAGTAAATTTCCACATCTCAAATCAAAATTGTGAACATACTTTTCCAACCCCACTTTCACCTATTTAAAATCATCTGTTAGTAAAACGAATCAATCGTATTATATCAAACCATCACTCACCTAACAACACCAACTTGAACTGCCCGAATTTTGGTTCTATCCTCTGAGTCGTGGCCATTTTCGATTATCACTTTCGTATTACTCTTGATATTACTCTGGTACAGTTGATCACTCTACTATGCCTAAATGCCCGTCTCTGATTGTCAGATCGACGTTATACGTCCTATAAATGATGGCGTCTCAATTCAATTGTAGATTATCTTTTAACAAAAAAGATTCCGCAAGA
The DNA here is from genome assembly GCA_030571255.1 of Nakazawaea sp. yHDR128. Classification (NCBI taxonomy): domain Eukaryota; kingdom Fungi; phylum Ascomycota; class Pichiomycetes; order Alaninales; family Pachysolenaceae; genus Nakazawaea; species Nakazawaea sp. yHDR128. The sequence goes on along the minus strand of JAJLXL010000009.1, from coordinate 1,013,000 downwards.
CAAAACTTGGTTCCGGAAGAAAATTGATCTAGACACGACTTTCCAAGAATTTCAGCGATTTCTCCAAGATGGACTTCTCCGACTGGATCAATATACAGATGGCTTTTGTGTGAGAATTCTGGCTGTTTTGGATCACTTCCTCGTACTGAGAGCTCGATAATCCTCCATCTTGGTATAGAGACGATCTTTGGGTGTGCCATTGCTGGAGTAATCTGAAGGCATTAGAGTTAGGCTGACAGAGCTCATCGAGGGCTGTGAGTAATTTTTCTGGATCCCTTTCTTGCACAAGACACTTGAATTGCTTTTGTCGCAGCGATAACAAACTGGCAAGAGCATATGTAGATTCAGAGGGCTCGCCATCGAAGTTGAAGCGCAGTTCTAATTCCCACGACTCCTCAGTCTCTTCTTCATCTGGCAGACAACAGTCGTCTCCATCTTCACAACCGTCACCATTTCCACAGCAGTCACCTTCTTCTTCACAACAGTCATCTTCGCAATGCCCCGTGTGTTTTGAGGCTTTGTTCTTCAACTGTAGATACTCTCGAAACATTTCAAAGCCCTTCTCTTCCCAAAACTCTATGCGGTTTTTTAACTTTGCATCTTTCGCCGTCTTCAAAGCTTCTCTTCCCAAACCGACATAATCGTTCACGTTGAAAGGGGCTGTAAATCCGTATCTTGCAATTAACACAGAGTTGGATAGCTTACCGTACGTGTTGAAGACTTCTTCGCCTTTTTTCACATCTTTCACAAGACTAATATCGACAGACTCATCTGGTATCAGCATCTCTTCGTACATATCTTCATCTTCTTCAGAGTATTCCTCTTCCCCGTCTTCTTCTTCTTCTTCCTCTTCCTCGTCATCTTCATCTTCACCTCGTTCTTCCTCTTGCCTTTCAGCCTCCAATTCTTCCTCCATCTTTGTTATATATTCAGTGGTGATCTCATCTATTGGTTCTTCATCTTCTTCATCTTCTTCCTTTTCATCTTCTTCTACCTCTTCTTGATCATTTTCTGCAGTCTCTTCATCCACACTCATTTCTTCCCAGCTCTCCTCGTCACTTCCACCTTCTTCCTCACCATCATGGCCACATTCGTCGGGGCTGCCGCAAACTGGGCAAACGTCGCTGATAGTTTCAAAATGCACATTCTCCTTGTGATAACAGTCATGGTTGAACAAATCGGCACCGGGGACCAATGCTACTTCATGGAAATTGTCAATTGCAAATGCTCTAGATGCAATTGCAGCACAATTGGCCACAAATAACTGAAACTTCTTGGTATTCAACTCCTGTGAGTCACTGCTACTGGCGGAGAGCTCAAAGGGTACTGGGAAAACCACTGAGATACTCTTTGCAAATTCGATACACTTTATGAAAAATTCCTGCGCCTCTGAAGCATCTGTCACACCCAACACCTCTGCCTCTGTTCCTTTGAACAATTTTTGCTCATCCTCGGGCCACATTGAAGGGGGTAAGATCAATTCTCCCTGTTCATCGTACATGTTGATCGACTGTATGTACTCATACCATGGCGAATTTTCGCCCATTGATTTCTCATATGTGAATGCCAATATCATTGCCTGGATCCCGTAGATATCATGATCGTATAATAAGTTTGAGATTGCCGAGTTTCTATGACTCAAGATGTCTTCTTTGGCAATTCTCAATAATAATGCATCTTCCTCGTTCTCTATGGAGAGGTCTTTAGTAGCAAAAACACCTGTTCCGCCCAACGGGGATTCTTTTACCTCGAGGTTATCAAAGTCCCAGTAACATTTGTTACTTGGACTGAGGAAAAACCTATAAAGTCCTTCGAGATTCTGTGTAGTGGCCATTTTAATGTCTCTTGTCTCGATGGAAACCGTGAAAAGTTTTACGATATAATTTTTTTTTCGTTTTTTGCCCATCGCGATGAGCTCTAGTATTGGGGGTATTAATAGTCAGAAAAGTGAGCATTTTGTTCAAAATGTGGAGAATGAGGAATTTTTTTGGCTTGGTGGAGTGTGGCCCAGTTAAAAAGGTATTCCAATGGCTCTGGATGTAAGAGTGCTAGAGAGCTATCATGAAAATTTTGTTGTTAAAATTACTACGAGTATTAATAGTCCAGAAAGTAAACCCAATTTTGTATATGTAATTGTAAATAATGATGTCTCCACTTGAGGAGTTTTTGATCCAGTGAGCAAAGCCTCTCACTGGTTTAGAAGCAATATTGCGTGAGAAGAACGTGAAAACTTAAGTTGTTGAAATTCGTGTGTTCATGATGGTGATAGTAATACAGGTTGATAGTGTACATGGTTATTTTGTCTGAGCAAAATCAGGCCAAAGGCAAGACGTTTTCTTCGAAATAACCGATGACATTGCCTGCAGGGTTGTACGAACAGATGGTGTATTGACCGTAGTAAGAGCCACAGTCGACGTAACCACAACCAACCTCGGTAGAGTCCTTCCAGACGACTTGGGTGAAGTGACCGGTTTGTTCACTGAAACCTGGGTTGTTCCAGTCGTAGTACTGGATCTCATTGTACCAAGCATCTACAGCTGGGGTAGTATCGTAACCCAAGGCCAAATTCTCACCGTATTTACCACCGGAGTGGACTAAAGTACCTGAGCTACAGTCGTATTGGTTGGCGTAGTTTTGGGCATATTCTTCCAAAGTACTGGACCAAGTCAAGTCTGGAACACCGTGCAAGGCTCTCTTGACATTGTGCTCTTTCAAGATCTCTGAGGCAAAAGACGAAGATGGAGTACTTGTGGCACTTGAGCTGGTTTTCGAACTGGTTGTTTCAGCTGCAGTGGTAGCAGCAGTGGTGGCTGGTGTAGTGGCTGGAGTGGTGGCAGCAGCTTTCGTGCTCGAAGTCGAAGACGAAGACGATGTGCTGGTGGTAGCAGCAGCAGTAGTAGCAGCACCTTCAGTGCTCGTAATAGCTTCAGTGGTGTAAGCAACGGTGGTGGCTTGGTTGTCTTCACCTGTAACAGTCTTGTAATGGGTACTGTAAATGGTGTGGGTGTGGTAGATGGTGTTGTACACTGTGTGGTAGTGTGTGATGGTGGCAGCCATAGAGGTTGCGGCCAAAGTGGTTAAAACAGCTTTTGAGAATTTCATTGTTTTCTAGTTCCGTGGTTCGACAAATGAATGTGATATTTGATAAAGAGTGACTGGAGTGAGTGACTGGGTAAGTTTGGACACTTGAAAAGAATGTATAAGTGAGTCTGGTAAGAGATTTCTTGTTTAGATATGGAGATGATTTGACCAGATCAGAAGATCAAGCGAGACTTTATATATCCATCTCAAACTTTGAGCCTAATTAGCTGGCTGACACTTCATTACTGCAATGGGAACTTGGTGATCTGTTCGATGTAATACAGACTTATATTTTCCCCCTTTAGGCCATCAAGTGCTGGTTTTCGATGCTTGTGCAAAAATTCTCCCCAATTCAATTATATATGCATTTTTTCCATCCCCTTTTGTTCAATTAACTAAAGCCAGCCATTTCCATACAAAAAAAATAAAAAATCAGCACAGCTCAGGCGGAGAGTGGAAGTGAAAATTAATTTTTTCCCAGAGCCTATGGCGGGGGTTAGGCCTATTGTGTTGGAGCCTCAAGAGGGAAGTGGCATAACCAGCATACGTTTGATCTGGTGGAGGCTCAAATGACAAACGTCACAATAGAAACCCAGCTACAGTGGTTTAGGTTCGCTTAGATCGATTTTCTACAAATCAGGCAATTCGAGATCTGGACATGTATTAGACTATTCTTCTTCGCTTATATCTTCATCTTCCTCGTAATTATTAGAAGCAGTGACAGCTGATCTCGGTTTTGCACGTGCAAAAAGATCATCCGCCAATTTCGGTGTTGGAACTGACGTGATTGGGGGTGTACTACTGCCCTGTTTCTTATGCACACTTGAGTACCTTGAAGAGCTTGCCATCACCGGTGTAGGTGCCATCAAAGGCGAGGACCCAAGACCAGGTCTCCCGCCTGCCCTCAAATTCGCCAATTCCTTCATACTGATCGGTCCGGTATTTGGAGTCAGTTCACGCTTTATTTCTATCGGTTTGCTCTGGCTTGTTTCTTGCGAAGATTTCGGTTCTTCAATGACAATATTGAATGCAGTGTCGTCGTCTTCGTCTGAAGGGATCTCGAAATCGGCTTCATCCATGTCCCAATCCATATTGTTGATCCTCCACTCATCGTTATCGCTTTTATCGTCATCCTGCAGTGGTGGGACTTTATTGTCCAATTCTGCCTCCAACTCAAACTCCAAAGATCCGAAATCGGACTCCTCATCGTCGTTTTTCAGTTCTGGAACTGGCTGCGAACTGAGCGGAGTAGTCAGTCCGGAAGAGACTGGGAGTCGCTTTTTGGCAACTTTCGAGATCGGTTGCGGTTGCGCCACTTTCGGTTTGTCTTCAAACGCCAGATCACTATTTTGTCTCCGCAAAGGCAGTTTCTTCACCAATGGTAGCTTATTGAGTTTGTTCGGTAGTGGGATATCTTGAGGGATAGTACTCTTTCGTATCCTGCTGATGGACTGTTGTCTTTTCTTGTGTATCTGCAGCAAACTGGCACGGTATTCGTGGTCTTTTTCGGTGGCACTCATCAATTTGGCCAATCGAGTGGAGAGGGTGGACTCGTTCCTAGACTTGCTCATCCGGATGATCCCACTGAGCTTTTGCAATTTGAATTCCTTCGCCACGGGATTAAAAGTGAGCACGTATTCGTGGCTTGAAGACGTTGAGGCGCCCAGGGACTGTGGTAGTGTGGATTGGTTCATGGCACCTTCGAAAAAAATCGGATTCGTGTTTGAAACCGTGGACTCAGTCTTCAGGATGTAAGACTCCTCGGTGAGTGACTTTGATGTGGTATCCCGGACCAATTGGATGGGCAATTCGTCGTCCATTGACTCTGGAACAAAGCCATCTAGAAAGGGTTAGTACAAGCGCTTATTTGGACAACTGAGGGCATACTTACACCGCACTGCGAAATTTTCCTCCAAACTTGGATTGGATAAGAGCGACGAGATGTTGATATCGTATTCGCCATCTGGAAGTGACGTTGTCGGCTTTACTTTGGTCGACATCCTGACTTCTCTGAGTTGATCGGTAGGGATAAGAAATCAGTGTCAAAAATCACTTATTAATTACTAGATTTTTTCCTACAGCCTGGCAATTAACTCCATTTTTGGAAAGTATACATCTAATTACGGAGAGCCCTTAATCTCTCGGTCAACTTGTCCTCCTGCTCCTCTGTTGCCTGTACCCTTGTAGGTTCTTCGATCAGCGCCGTTTCAACACTCACGTCGTTCAAATCGTGTCTCATTTCGAGTCCTGCCTCGTCCGCAACTTGGTTCATCAAGAGATCAACCTCTTCCTGTGGTTGTGTGCTGGCACTGATTCCATTGGTGACACTTTCATAATACTGCGCAGAACTGTCCATATCTTCGAATTGGGACTCGAATTTGTCCATCACAAGTGCTATTTTCTCCAAATTCATCGATTGCAATGCCTTGTCCATGCCTTTGATGACACCAACCATATTGCCGGATAAGTTCCGCATTGTGACAGCGGTTTGGATCCGGGACGCTACCGCATCCAATCTGGAGGCCAACTTTATGAAATTGACCCGCTCATTCTGCTTTCTGATGGCGTTTTGGGCGTACAACTGGGCAACATCGTTGGTTCCCAGTACCATTGCCTGTGGCTGTTAGCATTCGTTGTAAAAAAATGATTTCAGTGCGGTGTACTCACCTTTTTGACCTTTTTCTTCTCCAGTTCGGCCTCTTTACCGGCCCTCAGAGCCTGTTTTGTCAACTGTTTCGACGTGAACTAGTGATGTCAGTACTTGATCTTGGTTATGCAATCTGAGTTATACATACTTTGAGCTGGAATAATGAATCTATCAATTGAAGTTTTGGTTAGTAGAAGCTTTTGTAGTGAAAGCGATTGTCTACTTACTCTCGAGACTTGCCATTATGACTGATAGCGTGATAGCTTTGATGCATTTAGCTCTAGTAAATGCCAATCAGGAAAAATTATCGTGATAGCAGAAATGCTGGTTATCAATTGATATTGTGTGCACTACTTTTGGGGTTTGATAGGCATGATGTCTTAGAAGTAGTTGTAATGACAAGGGTATGGACAAGGGTATGGATGGGTATTGATCCTTATTGAGTTCACGTCCTTGTTAGGTAAAGCACTACTGTCATAGTGCACAGACTTTGTTCGGGGATTTTTCTGTCACCAGCACCAGGTAGTTATTTATAAAACTTATATACAACTACTTCTGCAACTGAAAGTCAACATATCAAACCACCAAGTCAGACTCACATTACAGCCCAGTTGACACAACTCCTTTCGATCAAACCCCAGTACCAATCAAACCCCAGTTATTAATAGCTTTGGTAAGGCTGCGGTCAGGGCTTAGGCTGTATTTACAACCATCTACCGAGTGCGCCATTAAATCCGAAACTATGAGTGAATTAGTAAGTGAAAAAAATAGAAATTCCCTTAAATCCCGAGCGGAGAGATGAGATGTGCATGGTATAAATACAACTAGATATCCCCTTATCTGTCAAGGGAGTTCGATCAAAAACATTACATAATACACCATGACTGAAGATCCAGTACTCTTAACATTATCACACGGAACTGAGATGTCTGAACCAATCAACGATATCAATAACAACGATTTGGACTCCATGATGAGGATGTTCAAATTTTACATGTACAACAATGTCGGTTCGCAACCTGTGGATCAAGATCGTATCAAGCAGATGAAACTGTACTTGAACTCATTATTTGATCTTTACTTCGATGAAGCAGATCCAGAAGAAGCCGAAGAGTGGAAGGAAAATTTGTTGCAAGAATTGGTGGAATTCAAAGGCCATTTGGTGAGACAAGAATTGGACAGTCTCTACTAGTCTATTAACGACACATCTTGCATACTACTCATGATCGCATACTTTATACTTATAACGGCTTAATTTAATACCTTACGCATTCAAAACCCGTAATTTGAGCTTGATCTATGACAGGGATGCACATTCGGATCATCTCATCTCGGCTGAATAAATATTTTTTCCTCTTTGAGATTTTCCGTAGTGAAGCCACAAAAATGCGTGTTTTGACTTCTATAATTAACTCCATCAGTAATAGGAGACAACTGGACCGCTGAATAACAATGTTAGCAAAAGCTTGGCTGACGGCGATCTTGTCACTAGTCGGTGCTGCCGCTCAAAATCTACTCCGTAATCAAATTGCATATTTGAATCCAAATTACCAATTTGAACAGCTCGGAGATGAGCTACCGAGATTGATTTTAGAAGTCAGACCGATGTACAGGAACAGCTCAAATCAAAACATCACAGTCCCGAAAATAGTGTACGTTCCACATAGCGGTTTGAACCCGTTTGGAGGTAAGACCACTGCAAGTATCGGCACTTCCATTAGTAGCACATTGCAAAAGCCTAGCCCCTCTTTGGCGCCTATGATCACACTGAACCCTACGTCAAACACGCCAGCGTCGCATTTGGTCATTGGGAAGCCAGATGCTCAGCAAGATCAAGACTTCAAAGGAAACCGCTCATCTACTGCAAAGGAATCCGAGCCGGAGCTAAAACCAAAACATAGGATCGATCTCAAGACCAAAGCAATTTCAGCTCCTAAGAAGATCCAGTTCAAAGCCTTTGCCAATTCTGCAACTCGTCAATTCACGAACTCGAAGCATTCATCAATCTTGCTATTGATATTGTGTTTGTGTCTCAGGCTAATTCTATAGAGCTGACTGTCACCTTTCTACCTATGTACATCAATATGAACCCCTATACCCCCTTCTTGGAAGTAGTGCACCAATCCCCAACATCCCAAGTAGGTAATTAGAAAATTTGGTGGAAAAAATTGACGGAAAAAGAGATCCATCTTTTGGTGTCAACGTAGTACTTGAAAAGGTTCTGATCCATCACAGTGAATTGGTCTAGATATAATCGCGGTAATGTCGGAGGTATGTACTTATCCACTTTGGGATTTGATTTCAATTTTTTTTACTCCTACTAACGCGCTGTTTTTAGGTCAAACGTACAGTTAGAATTACTACTGAGCAACATGTGTTGAAAGATATCCTGCCCGTCCAGGAGGGATTCCCAATGAGAAGTTGGTCAATTCAGATCACATTGTTGGACGCCACTGGGAAGGAAGTCCCGGCAAACATATTTGACAAGGTGACGTATCATTTACATCCAACATTTGTGAATCCAGTGAGAAGTGTCAAGAAGCCTCCATTCAAGATAGAAGAACAAGGATGGGGGGAGTTTGACTTGATGATCCAATTGACATTGGCCGAGAAAGGTGGCGACAGGAAATTGAACCATGATTTGAATTTTTTGAGCGAAAAATACGTCAATGACCACGAGATTTCAATTCCAACCAACAAACCAAATTTGAACAAATTGTTACTCGAGACTGGTCCAGTTGAAGAGAGCTCACTCAAACGTAAAAACGACTCGTCCACTTCATTGGCCAATGCTGCTGTGAAGAACAAGAAGACCAAGAGCACTGCCATCAAGGGTAACGTGGATTTAGAAAAATTGGCCGAAGGCTTGACAAAGTTGAACGAGGACGATTTACTAGGGGTCGTGCAGATGGTGACCGACAACAGAACCCCAGAGATGAACATAAAGAACAACGTGGATGACGGGGAATTCACAATGGATTTGTTCACGCTTCCGGACGGGTTGTTGAGAAGTTTAGACGAATACGTTAAGAAACGTGTTTGATCTGTACGGTTATACTTCTTTGTGCTATACTGTCTAAATAATTCAACTTGTCCAGATGTTCACTGTAGAGTCCCAAGAAACCGTAGCCACTGCTGCCCCATCCGGACACGTCCTCACCTGGTTGATTCTGCCACTGTGCTGCTGCAATTCACCCACTATCTCGTTTTTCAACACATCCCAAATGAGACACCCCAAATCTGGATAGCACACGTATAACAATCTTCCCGATTTGGAGAAATCAAGAGATGAGATCCCCAAAGTGCCGATATCGGAGTACACCGATCTGCTGGAGTCACTACGTAGCAACGACGACGTTTCCGATATCTGATAGTAGGGCTGCTTCTTGAGCCTTGTCTCTTGCAGCTGCTGGTGTAAGTTTCTCGGTAAATAGTACTCTTCCAATTTACAATCTGCTCTTAAATCGAACAACCTCACTACACCATCATCTGAACCTGCTGCAAATGATCCGTGGTCTGGAAAGAAACGCACTGAGGTGGTATCAGAGTCGGCAACCTGGAATTGGTGCACCGGTGCAGCGGATCTGATATCCCAGACTCGGGCATAGCCATCTGAAGACCCAGAGACAAAGATCTGGCTCAGTTCTCGCTGGACTGCAAGGCAAAGCACATCGCCAAGATGCTGGTTATACTCCTTCACTCTGTGGCTCTTTTCGATATCCCAAAGGGCACAGGACAAGTCTCCAGAAGCTGTAATTATGCTCTCGTTGTCCAAGAAATCACAGTCTGAGATATAGCACCGATGGCCCTTGAGTAAGCCCCGCATGGGCTGGAGACTGGCCATCTCATATCTTGGGGAGTTTCCACGATTTCTGGATCTCGGTCCAGGTAAAACCACGGCATTCTCGGCAACATTATATATGGCACAGGTATTCTTCAAGCCTGCAGACAGTGCAAATCTGCCATTGGGGGAGTAAGCACAGGTGAGCACCCATTCCGAGTCTAGCAAGACTGCATTTTTCTTGAGTCCAGTGACAGCATCCCACAAGATCAAGAATCCGTCTTGTGAGACGGTTATCATATGTCTGGAGTCGTTTCCCCACAGCATACTACTGATCTTATCACGATGGCCCTGGAGACGTTGGTACCGTCTCAAGTTACAAGAATTGGCTGCAATTCTGGACACGTCCCTAGCGGTAGTTGAAAGTGACTCGTCGTTCATCCTGGATTTGACTTTCTCAATTTGCCGTTTCAATACCAATGCCTCTTTTTTAGACTCTGCAATCTTCTTCTCCAAATAAACCACTTTATCTCTAGTGGGAAACGCCCCCTTTGGTTCTAAAGAGCTCGAAGTGCTCATAGTTGGTAATCTTCTCATCGGTGTTGACGCAGTTGCTGTCGTCATTATCAGTGCCATTGCCCGTTCAAAATTATCGCACAGTGCAGAATGCGATTTCAATTGCCGGAATTTTCATTTCTCGATTCCACTAAATTACTCAGGGTCTAGAATATAGGTGAAAAAAAGGTAGCCTCAAAAAGTGCGGTACTTATTTTTGTTAGTGAAAAAGTGCGGTACTTATTTTGTTAGTGAAAAAAAGCGGTACTTATTTCAGTGCAAAATTATGGCAGCGGTGTAGAAACCATTTTGGTTAATAGTGTACATTTCGTTATTTATTATACAGCGTGAGTGTTTTGGATGTGATCAAGAACTGGACTCTTCTTTGTTGGCTTTGATAACTTCATCCACCAATCTCTGAACATCATCCTCTACATGGTGGTCCAGATCATCTTGCTTTTCCTCTTCATGAACTTCATTTGAGTCGTTCACCAGGCCGGGTTCCTGTTCTCCACCTGTGGTTGCCTGGTCAATCAAATCTTTCAAAATATTATCGTAATCTGGCACTTCGTCGTGATTTTGTTCTTGTATTGGTGCATTTCTATCAGTCGTAACCAGATCACTTGGACCAGAATTTTCATCTGCTTTCGTTTCTGATTCTTCTTTCGTCTCGTGAGAATCCGTTTGAGCGAAAAGATTAGCTTCATCGCCTGTCTTTTCAGGCTTTTCCACAGGCAGAGTCTCGGTTGGTACAGATTCAGGTTTCTGTTCCACTTCTGGCCTATCTTGCTGAGTTGCCTTATTAGCAGCAGCTGCATCAGCTTCAGCAGCTGCATTCAGCGCATCTACATGCTTTTGTTCGATTCTAGGAGGTCTGCTTCCCTTCTTCAGATCACGTCTCTTCGTTTTCTTTAATGCAGATTTGTGCGATTCTAGATCTCCAGTGACTTTTTTCAAGTACTCAGGCAACGGTAACCCATTTTTCAAGAAAAAGATTTTCCAGTTTCTCAGCTTGTCTTTCAATTGCACCTGTGATCTGTTCTTCAAAGCCTCCGAAACAGATCCACCAGCGCCGTACATTTCCAAGATCTGAGCCCACTGAGGCCCTTTCAATTGTAAGGCCTCTTTCAATGCGTGTTCCTCGTTCTTAGTCCAAAGTCTACGGTTCAAGCTCCTGACTCCTGACGGTGTGCCCAATCTGGATTCACGGTGCAGTTGCACAATCTCAGATGGCAACGAGTCTGGATCGTATTTATATTCAGTGTTCTGGTTCAGAGCCAGAGGTGCCAGTGAAACCACTGGAGATTGGAGAGCTGGAGATGAAGAAGATGGCTGCAGTTTATTGTCACCCAATTTCTTGTCCTTCAATTTAGATGCCACAATCAACTCACCAACATTCTTAGAGCCCCAGACCAAGTATCCGATATTCTTTCTTGCAAATTCAAAAAAATCTTTCAAGAAAGTCAACCAATCGTACTGTTCACTCAAGTTTGTATCTGCCGAGGCTTGTAACAAGATCTGTTTTCTCTTTTTACAACGGTTGACGAAATCCAATTCCGATGGACTCAATGTCGGTGTGTCTCTGGTGTAACTGTCGAGAAATCGGGTCTTGCGCTTCAACAACACGTCTGCTAAATCCTCGGGGAAGATATCGTCCAAGATATCGTCTCTTGATCTTTCATGTGCTTCTAATGCCGAAATATAAGCCTGAGTTTTCAACTCCAAATAAAGAACTGTCTGTGATTTGAGTAATTTGCCTTGCTGATTCGAGCCTGAATGTGAACTCAACACCGACACGTCATATGTGTTTGCCAGTGCACTTGACAAGTTTGTGATAGTCTGCTGTGGATTCAACACCTGATCGGGACAAAACACGTCCAAGAAAAACTCATTCAAGTAGAAGAAACCTGTGTCAATTGTTCCCAAAGTTGCGTTCAAGAACGTGGCCAAATTGACTTTCCTCAAAGTGCTTTGAATTGTGTCTTCGTTCCCACGTAAAAAAGTCGGAGCAGTCGAGCCCTCCTTCCAAAGTCCAAAGGTCAAATGTTCCACGGAAAGGAACGGATCTTCGCTCGAATACATTGTCTTGATGTTGTCGAACAAACTGATCAAAGTCTGGTATGTCATTCCGGGTAAAGTTTCCGGATTCGCTACCAAATCCAAGATCTTTTGGTATGGATTCTGTACAATGACTCTCAAGATCTGTGTTGCCAAGTTATCCAACGAAGGTATCGTGTTTATCAAGAGCTGAATGTTCGGAGGTAAGTATTCTGGTGCCGGTAAATTCAATGGGATTGTCAGAAGCAGTGTATAGAGAGAGTTCTGTGAATGGTGAGTTGTTGAACTTGATTGCACAAAGTTTGTATAGTTCAGTAGGGCTTCATTCTTCTTCAACAACTCTGAATCCGACGGAATGTGCGATTTATCCAGCAGAGGCTGCTCGGAAGCATTCGGAAGCTCGGGCCCCACGTCAAGATCATCACCTAAATCGTCGTCATCGTCGTCATCATCACTGACGCCTTCTGTCGTCAGTAGACCTCCATTGAACAATTTGATCCTCTTAGTGATGGGATTTATGTCTGGAGTGCCCAGCGCCGAGGAACCGAGATCCCGCTTCCTATCGCTAAGAGCTGGATCCACCACTGCGTTGGACTGTGATTCCAGATCCATGATCACCCTAACTCTGTACTCTTACACACCTTTGTTTATGGTTTTAAAATTTTTTTTGCACCTGTTAGGGAGAAACTAGGGTTACTGCATTGGGCAAGATTATGCTTATGCACACGATCTTCAGATGAGGTTCTAAACTGCTGAGGGAGCAAAGTATGAAAAAAAGGAGATTTGGGGATGCATTTTTTTGTGCGTTCAGGATGACATTTACACTTGACAAGTGAGAGATGATCTGTCAAGGGATGGTGGTGAAGGGGGATTTGGCAGCGATTGGAACAGGTGAAAGTTGATGAAACACTTCAAGGTGTGAAAATACGTGTTTCTTCAAGTTTTTGCCTCCTTGAACACCCATTTTATGCCTCATTCACGGCCATTCCTCTACTGACTTGTTTATAGATAGTCGTAACACGCTTTATCTTCAGCTTGCAAAAATGTAAACAAAAGGTAAACAAAAAAAAACAAAAACAAAATCCCATACAAAACTCATATAAAGAGGGATAGTAATCTTATACATTTACAAAAAAACTTGTTTACATATTTTGATCGATAATTCATTCGAATAAACCAACTCACGTCAACAATCACGTCGCACAATGGCTCCAAAAACTGCTTCCAAGTCTAAATCTGCTGCTGTCAAGCCGACAGACTCTAAGAAGACTTACAAAGGTGAGTTCGTTCGTGTCTTTTGTCGTTGCATGTCCTGTTTTTACTAACGTGTCTTTTTAGAAATGATCTCTCTGGCCATTGTCTCTTTGAAGGACAGAAATGGTTCAAGGTATGTATCGATATAGTCATTGAGACTCCACACATTGAATACTAACAGGTCAATTCTATCTACAGTCGTCAAGCCATCAAGAAATACCTTTCTACCCATTACACTGTCGGACCAAATTTTGATTCTCAATTCAACTTGGCTTTGACTAGAGGTGTCAAGGCAGGTGACTTCACACAGCCAAAGGGTTCAAGTGGTCCAGTCAAGTTGGCCAAGAAGGAATCCAAGAATCCAGCTGCTAAGAAACCAGCTGCCAAGGCTCCAGTCGCAAAGAAACCAGTCGCAAAACTGACGACAAAGAAACTGGTTCCACTGAAACTGGCTCCAAAGAAACTGGCCCCAAAGAAAGCAGCTCCAAAGAAAGTGACAAAAAAGGCTGTCCCAAAGAAAGCCGTCAAGAAGGCTCCAGCTAAAAAGGCAAAGAAATAAACTTGTTATACTCAATTTGTAATCTTATCCCAGTTTTGACGGAACAATCAAAGAGTGAAAAAGTTAAGTTGATCAATCATAATACTGGGCCTACCAAAATCTGTGTTTTTAGTATCTAGCCCCCTTTACAAGTCTTTTTTTATCATTGCCTTTCGATTTTTCCTTCCATTCTTGTCTTCTGATTGGTGTATTTCTATCTTTTACTCTTCCCATTTATATCACTTATAGCTACTATATTATACTATCACCACCTACTCCACGATAAAATAAACAAGATCCAAAATTCGCGTTTTTGCTGCTCTAATATGGATTCCAAACAAAAAAATAAAATAAAATAGAAAGTGCAAAGCCCTTTCAATACGGATGAGACTTGTACCCATTGAATGACGGCTTCAGTGTCACAATCTCTAAAGGTGCTCTAGATCCAGTATTGTTATTGTCTTGCTTCATCGGCTGCATCAATGTGGCAACGATAGAAGGAACTTCTTCCCGAAGATCTCCGATAAATATTCCAATAACAATGGGTCCCGTGACTAGCAGAGACATCAAGAGGAAAACAACTAACAACATTAGTGAGTACTTCCAAGCCCTACGTCTTCTAACCTTGCGAAATTTAAAAGAAGTAATGCCCCTCCTGTAAGGGGTCTGAGGTTTCAACCAAAATATCATCGATGAGTGTAACCTATCAATGTAGGGGATAAATACCATCGGTGATAAGGTGACAAAAATTAAATGTCCGATGACAAAATCCAGTGCAAAAAGACTCATCTCCACAATTTTGACAACGTACTCGCGGAAAGGCTGGGTCACAGTCCATGATCCGGCACCTTTTTTGAACCAATCTCCAGACCACCAAGCTCTATTAGCGAAATCCTCTTTCAACTCCCTCGTCAAAAAACAGATCTTTATCACTTGGAAGATCACTCTTTGTAAGAACATCGTACTGATGAAACAGGATAATCCTCGGCTGGCATTCCATCCTTCTAGAAGCATAGTCACCTCGAAAAAAAACAAATGATTTATCAATCCGAAGGAATGGGCGAAAGCTGCAAAGAAGTTCCCTCCGCTCTTATATTTGCACATTCTCAATATAGGTCCAATGATGCATAAGATAGGAAACAAACAACCCAACACAATGGAGTTGAACCAAATCGGAAGCACGGTCAAGATCAGAATTCGTATGGTTGAGTGAAGCTCTATTGGATCTTTGGCTCCATTTTGAGAATTGATAAAATGGTAGGACATCAATGCACACCACAGTTGGAAAAGAGGGAAACCAATCTCTGCAAATAAACTATTGGTGAAAGCAACTCTTTGAGAAGTGGGTAACATGAGCTCATTTCTGTAAGTCTTCTTTTTTGAACCAGTAATCTTACTTCTTGACGTCCTGGTGTATGCGATCCATGAATTATTATCGAATCTGGAGTTGCCTCTACTCAACCAACGTATAAACTCCCTGTAGTCCAAAAAATGATCGAAGATGGAAAACTGGTGAGGATTAAATAAGAATGGAGAAAGACATAGAGATCCAGCTGTTAGCCAAAACCATAACAAGCCAATCTGCCACATCGTCACAGTAGCAAACAAGAGCATCAATGCTAGTCTAGTACCAGAATAGATGGACAATCCTGCGTATCGAGAGTAAAGATCAGTGAACGAGCATCTAGAAGTGCTGAATCCTCTTCCTGTAGCAATATATCTGGCGCCTCCAAAGGTGAGGTTATTCTTCAAAGAATTGGAATAGATCTGACACACAAACACTTCAAAGATAGGTGAAAGAGACAAGAAATGTCGCAAGAACCTGCCCAGCAGTTTCACGGGCCCCTTCTCAGTGAACTCCTGCACCATCAAAGGGGCAAAAGAAATGAAAAAGCAAATGCAAATCGATATCACAAAAGTATTGATCCAGTCGAGAACAGGTTGCACATTGTAGCATCCCAATGGATGTTGTAGATCAGTGAAAGGAACATGCTTGTTATACATGCACTTGATGACTTCGTGGTTTAATGCCCCCAAATTAATTATCACCATCATAAATAATTGTACCGACAAGATGATGAAAAGGTTATTAAGATGGAACCCCAGATGTGCGTAGTAAAAAGACAAGAAACGATGCAACGGTAGTTGGGTACCCATGTAAAAATACTCCCTTGAGAGAATTTGCTCACCCATTCCAGCTCCTATTTTCGCGGTGAAATTCAAAATTGAACTGAACCCAAGATCTCTTCCTTTTCCACACTGAAAAAAATCCGAATGTTTGATCCTTCCCCCTCTACACACAGCCATCATACCAGCGTATATGTCTTCATTCAAATGAATCCCTTTTTGTGCTTTCGATATTCCACCCCTTGTTGTCATAAAAATGGCATTGAGGAAATCTGGGTGCCCATAGTGTAATTTACCCCCAATTTCAGCCAAAGTGCGAGCGAACAAAGTACCAAAAGTTTTTTCTTTACCAGCAGCGACATCTCCCAAAACTCCGAGGTGCTCTGTGAAAATATGTTCTCTGGCACCGACCACGGCAACCGGATCTTCGTCAGGATACAAATAATTGGGGTCATAGATACGATCAGTTTTACTTGAACCCATTTCTTCAAACTCCAACAATACAGACCTCACTTTCAAACATTCTTCCAAGTACATATCTTGGTTAGCATCTATGACTTGTATGTATTCCCCACGATAGAAGACTATGGCATGGTTTTGATTGTCAGATTTTCCGTCTCCAAGAATTGGGTTTCCTGAAAGTTTGATACGATACAATGTAGTTAGCTCTGGAGACAGTTCCTCAGCACCACCAGGAGATTTCGCTGGAGGCACATTGACCCCCAAAAGGCAAGAATAGTATGTCGGATCATCATCTTCGTTATCAGGAGGAACTTCCTCTAGTGCAGCAATCTTGATGAAGGGAAACTTTGAAACTAGCACTTTGACTGCATCGGTCTCATCTTGACTGAAACTCTGAAACCTCTGCATTGAGACAACGATGTTCACTTTCCTCTTTGATATGTAATTCAAGATCTTCTCTGAATCCACAAAATCGTAATGAGTATCAAACAAATCTAGATTCTCTGTGCGGTACAATAATTTAATTGCTTCAAAGTACTTGGAAAATCCAGATATCGTTCGATACAAAGTTTGGGATCTCATCGAAGCCCAGATTCTGGTTCGTAACACTTTGTCTGGTGAAGAATTTTTGAAACCAACACAATAATAAGGGATATCATGAGCTGACTGATTCAACTTTGTCGTCGCTGACAAATTGAAGCGAGATGTAGTCGCTTCAGCGTATTTATCTATTTCCTGTGTACCATCATTGCCCTCCTGCTCGTCCTCTTTATCCTCTTGAGCAGTTGCTGCCTCAAGCTCCAATCTGTTCAATTCTTTGGAGTCCTCGGCGAAATTGTTCCACTCGAAAGAGTACAACAGCTTCAAATATTCCAAAAGGGATATTTTTGATTCTTTATCCTCTTTTATGACATCTTTCAAGGTAAGAAGGATTTTTTCAGAATAATGTGGAATCAAGACCGTCAAACTAGGCATACTGTCAACAGGGATGGGATCTGGAATTCTTGTCGACAATGAATGTGCAAAATATGATATGCGCCTCTCCGCGGCCGATCCAGAAGGGAAGTAGTCCGACATTTTGTCACCTCCATCATCTTGATTGAGGAAAAATAATGGTTCTTTTAACTTGGTATTGGCATTTATTTCCTCTGAAGCTTGGTGATACAATAATTTGGCTGCATGCTCCTGAGATAAGACATGATCTTGGTACATGTTGAGGATTATCGCATTCCAAACTTGAGAGACCAAAAACTTTGTCTTAAATTTACCTTCTGAGTCAGTAGTTGATAGAATTTTAGCCCCTATTCTCTGCGGTAGTCTGGTGAAGGCATTTCTCCAAGGTGAGAATATTGACATGCCACTAGTGAAGGAAAGCACTATGGAAAATCCACAATTGCAAATGATATACCAAAGGTAAGTGTCCAAAAAGAACAAAACCAAATCTGTCAGGAACATCAAAACCAAGACCACCCGGGGTTGCTGCTTGCACAAGAGCGACCCAATCAAGGCATCCCCAATACAGCTATTCATTGACATCGTAGAAAGATTTCGTACAGGATCTTTCAAAGATAATGTAACAAAGAGATACGATTCCAAAAACTTTGCAGCAAAAACAGAGCACCACAACATATAGGAACACGTTTGGCCTGGACCCTTTAGTTTTGGAAAAGATGCTGTAAAAGTTTGAGATGAGATAAACTTCTTCTTGTTCCTCATGTAGGAGCCGAAAAGGCCTCCCAAGGGCCTTATGGAGAAGAACATCACGGTGATTACTGAGACCACAAACTGAACTATAGCAACGATGTAGGCACTCAATGAGAACACATCCACCGGAATGACGACAAAAACGTATATAGAAGGACCAACATTCAAGAGTAACATAAACAACCCAAAGAAAAGCTTACCCGTGCAGCGCTCTCTACCGGGCCACTTCTTGGGAATAAATGCCATCTCACCTATTATAGCGAGTAAATAAACCACACAACTTATTGCCCCAGCTAAGGATGTCACCGACCAAACCGCCTGAGGAGTTGGTGGATTATCCAATCTTTGATGGTAATTAGGGGTATAGAGAGATGTAGAATTGAACAGGGTGACATACCAAAACAGTGCAAAATGGATGGTCCAGATTCTACTAAAGTTTGTGATCAAATGGAACCAAGACCTCGACTCCAAGTATGTTTTGTAGAATGTCTTATTCCAGTTGACTCGTCCGAGTTTACAATACCGTTTTGTCTTATCCATGTCTCTCAAATGTATTCCGTCTGTTGTGATTAATCTGTAGATACCCTCCGGATACCAGAAAAGTTGATTCATATCGTCATACCCTATGACCTTACTGTGGTCTCTTTCCCTTCTGACATACTTGCCATTAATCTTTTCGAACTGCTGGTCTTTGATAAAATTGTAGATAGGTGTAATAACCCTATCGAGAAAATCATTTTCTGGTAGGGAGACTTCATCTTTCTGCTCCTCTCGACTTAGAGGTTCTGCAAATATGTAGTCACTTGCACATTTATAGAGGTAACAAAGACACTCTGGCAAATACCTAATCTGATTACTTTCCCCCCATATCATTAGATAAAGAGCAATCTGAGATACCATGTCTTTATAAGTATATCTTGACATCTTTGTCTTCCACCGAAAAAGCGCTGATGAGAGATTGAACTTATCAGATAGCTTTGAATTTTTTTCAATCTTTTCTGGAGTCAACCTCTGAGGTAAATCACTTGAGGATCTCACAGCATTTGAGTCCAAACCGATTTCTTCGTCCAAATCCAAATGAGCAGCAAAATACCACTTCCGGTAGTTTGCATTTGGACCACCTATATAATCTGAATGTAGCGAAATCAACGCTTCAGGAGCAGGAAACCTACTAGACCTCGAGTCCAATTGAACCATGAAATGATCAAACATGTTTTCACACGAACTTTGCTGAAAACCTAGTTTTTGTTGGATATCTTTAAAGATCTCCCAAATTTCCTCTTTAGTCAAAGGCGCTAAAACGTCCTCTGTCCAGGCTGGGTATTTATCCTCCAAATTGTAGATCTTTGAAAGAGATTCTTGCGGAATATCGGAAAAGTCTTGTTTGTCAAACAGCGGTAGAGCTGGAAACAGATTCGAAGTGTACTGGTCCTGGATACGGGGATTATAGTAACCCCCCGCGGTTCCTCCAGGGGCGGCAGAGACCCCAGTAGCTGAAGCAGCGAACGCGCCACTCGCAGCCACACCGGAGCCATATGCTGAGGGAGTGCTGAGCTGGAAGTTCGGGCCGTATTCTTCATACGCCTGCACGTATGCGGTGTAATCGTTCAAAGAGCCGCTGTCACTCATTTATCTAGCTTGTTGTTGTTGTTAGATACAATTTTCTGAGCGCATAGCGGAGTAAGGTTTTAATTACCAATTGAAGCAGATATGCGCTACTTCTGTGATTAGAAATCCAACGTTGTCAAGTTGGAAACCAATTCGAAACCAATTACAGTCAAGTCAGATAACTGAGGGCGCTACGGGCGCTACAAAGCATCCCTTTTATTTTTCTGGATCAAAAAGTACTCGGGCCAAAGAGGGACAAATTAGTTTTGAAGCCACGACCTTTATCGTCTTTTTAAACTTTTTTTTTCTTCTCTCATAGTCTGTACTCTTTAGTACTCAAGCTCTATATCAGATCTGAAAAATCGGTAGTGTTGTGCAAGACAGGTTCATTTGAGCACAGTTTGCCTTTGGATCGGATTTTGATCGGATTTGAGCGAGCAGGGTGTGATCCGAGACAGAAAAGGCGGAAATCGGAAGATGAGTATGAATTCTCCGAAGCAACTGTCTCCCGAGGAAAATGGTACCTCGGTAGTGAGATATGTCACATTTGATCCGTGCCAGCATTTGGAGCAAGTTATGAACACACAGGCGAAAAACACCGCATTGAGGAATTACAAGCTCGGACTCAAAGTGTCATTGTTGAATTCACCGAAGAACACCAAATATGAAAATTCACAAGATCTGGAGATTGTCCACCATCAGAGCATATTGGCGTTAAGGTTGAAATTGTTGAAATGTCGGATGTGTGCATCTTCATGTGGATCCCTATACATGTGTCTCCAGTGCAACCATATTGGATGTTTCCGAAAAGGTCATGCCTTCAACCATGCCAAAAGTGCAGGTCATGTCTTTGGTAAGTCAAGCGCCCCTCTTGCAGGGTTTTTTTCACCTTGAGTACTGAAATAGTACCATCTTGAAATATTCAAGGCTACACAGACAGAGTACTAACTGAAAAAAAATCTTAGGCATCGATGCCTACACGGGGAACTTGTTCTGTTTCAGATGTGGCGATTACGTCTCGCATCCTGCCATGGAGGAACTGCGTGTACGACATGTGCGAGAATCGCGTGAAATCGGTAAGTCGTTGTCGAATTTGACTATTGAGCTTTTTGGAGTACTAATTAAAATTGATCAGTTCATGGCATAGAGCCAGTCGAAATTGAGGAAGACCAGACCAGTGCCATCAAAATCATGGAATCCACTCGTCTTCCCTCATATAAAGCCACGACTGGGTTGCGTGGGTTCGTCAATATGGGTGCCACCTGTTTTATGTCATCTGTGGTGCAGACATTGGTCCATAATCCGATAATAAGAGACTACTTCCTTGCCGGATCGCATTTGGACTGTAAAAATGACCCAACTTCGTGTATAGCATGCTGTTTAGACGAGATATTCACGGCTTTTTATACAGAAGACGAGTCCAAAGGGTTTGGACCGACGTCGTTGTTAACTGCTGCTTGGAAGGCCAAGAGATCCTTGGCTGGTTACTCGGAGCAAGATGCCCACGAGTTTTGGCAGTTCATATTGGACGAGATCCACAAAGTGGACTGCAAACGGATCGATCTGGCCTCACCGAAGAAGCCTGTATCTCCACACGCATCGTCACACGATTGCACCTGTATCACACATGCCACATTTGCCGGACAGTTGCAGAGCTCGATCCGATGCTCTAAATGTGAGCGGGTCACCACCACAGTGGATATGATGCTTGATTTGTCACTTGAAGTTGCGCAATCCACCACCAAGAAAGTCGCCGGCAAGACTTTACCCGTAAATACGTTAAAACTAAGCGAATGTCTCGACAGGTTCACAACAGCTGAGAAGTTGGACGTTCTCTACAGCTGTGACACCTGTGGTCACAAGACTATGGCATATAAACAGCTCCAGATCAAGAAATTGCCTCCCATCTTGGGGATCCAGTTGAAAAGGTTTGAGCACTCATCGGTTTCGTCCAAAATTGAGAACCACGTGCTGTTCCCGTTGATCCTCAACATGCGCAAATACGTCTTGACTGACTTGAAGGACTCTCAGCTGTATACCTACGAGTTATTTGCCGTGATCTGCCACATCGGGTCCGTCAACACGGGCCATTACGTGTGTATGGTGAAGAACAGAGACAACAACTGGTTCAAATTCGACGATGCCAAAGTGACCATGGTGTCGAAGGAGGAGGTCTTGAGTACAAAGGCGTATTTGTTGTACTACATCACAAGACAGTTGGACTAGTAGCACATCTACAGAAACGCATATCGCATCAATGGTTCTATGGACATCGTATAGACATTACATAACTAGTCAAAGAAATCGTCATCTTCATCATCGCTGAGATTGCCACTCCTTATGGTCTTGTGGGCAAACTTCAATCTCCTATCTTCCCAATCCTGGTCTCCATCTTGATTTACAATGAGTCGGGTATCCTTGGACTCAACGGCTTGGATCTGCACCAACACGTTTTCGAGATCTTTTTGCGTGGTGGAGTTTCCCCCTAGCTGGGTCAAAGTCCCGTACTGTTTCACCACATCTCCGTTGTGGTAGATCAATATCGTTGGGCAGTTCTGGTCCGGGTAATTCTCTACAGCTCTGTTCAGTGGTATCTCTACAAACTTCAACTCGGGAAATTTCGTCGCCAATTGCACCATTAACGCCAGCAATAACCTCGATTGGATGTTGCTGTGTAATGACATGTGTAAGAACACAAAACACTGCTTTGAGGCCTCAGTGACTTCTTTAGAGTACTCTGGTTTTGTCACTGGATACACCGATCCGAATTTGGATCTTTTGGTCAACTCTTGCAATTGCAGCATCCGCTTTTCTTTGTAAAAGTTCAAGAATTCTTCGTCCTCTTCATCTTCTAAGGCGTCTAATTCCTCGATATCTTTGCCCTCCAATCTATTATCGTGCAGCTTCAGCAAGGCCTCTTCAAGCGCCTCTTCTAACTCTTCTGTCTTGTCTTTCTCCTTTTCAGGGATGACTCCATGTGCTCTCAAGATGTCGTTCCACTCTGTGTCTTCATCTGGGTCCACTTGGACCTGGATTTTGGCATTTGGATCCATTTTGGGGGACTTATCGCAGTTGTTGGTCGATGATCTGTAGGGGTTTTTTCGATATTTTTCAGAGCCTTGAAATTTTTCACAGCATCGAGATTTCTGAGCCTCGAGAATTTGAGATTTTTCAGATTTTAGATTTTTTAGTGATTTTCACTCTGGAATGGAATCACACCAGTTGGTTCAACTATTGTCCTGACTGGCCACTAACTCACTAACCCGACTAACTCCACTGATACTACTAACCCAACTCACTTTATAAACAACTCGAATTATTATTATGTCCTTAGTACTTCTACTCACTTGACCCACGTCCTCTGCCTCTACCTCTTCCTCTAGGTGCAAATGAACCTCTACCTCTGCCACGGCCACCTCTTCCGCCTCTATATCCGAACCCGGACTTTCCCCGACTGAATCCATCATTTCTTCCGTCTAGATCCTCTTTGTCGCCATTCTGGGCACTTGACGTCTTTCTAAAATCGAAATCAAACCCTCTGGAATGCGTCTTCATCGTGAAGTTCCCCTCAACTAACTCGATCTCGAGCAATCCGTACGACAGATCGCAAAGGTTGTAATGCCACGTGTTCTGGAATGAGAGGTAGTACAAGTCGTTCAACTGTCTAATGATGGAGCTTAGCACGCCACCAGAGGCTGAATCTTCGAGCGAAGTGCCCACTTGGAGCTTGGCCAATTCTGGATCTTCTGCACCAGAGAGATCCAACTTGATGGGCAAGATCTCCTCATGGTTCTTGGCAGATACAGGAATCTTGTCGTACACATCAAGTGCCAAAGAAGAGTATCTTATGAGGTTTTGGAGCTCGGTCTTGTCAGCAATGTTATCGAGTAATTTGAGAAACTCTTTGGAGATTTTCGACCAGATGATAGACAATCTCAATCTGGATTCGTTGAATTTGTACTTGAAGTTCTCAAAATTCGGGTTGATAGAGAGCTCGTTATACGAAGAGGGGTATTTGAAATGCAACCCATTGGACACTGTGTAATCGGCCTTGAAAAAAATCGATAAATGCTCGAGCAAAGGCTCTCTTGCCGGCGACTGATGAGTCACAAAGAACTTGACACTCTTGTCCATGAGTTCCGGATTCTCAGCGGCGAATTTCGACAAGTTGTCAATGAGTTTCCCCAACTGCAACATGGTGATCCAGATGTTTCCCGGGTCTCCGGAGATGGGCAACACATTTGTGTCATCGATATCTACACCCAAATCGATCGCTGTTCCGTGGTGGAACAACTTATGGTATGAAAGCGAACCCCCGAGCCCGAAAAACAAGATCTCCGACCCATCTTTCACCTTGACATTGAAAATGTGGTCTTCGTCTATTATATGCAAGTTCGGTACCGAGTAAATGCCGTATTTGAACTTGTTCAACACCAGCGAATCTTCACACATCCCGCTCACGGTGTAGACAGGCACGTCAAATCTGCTGGATCCCTGTAAAAACTCGCGTAGCTCCGAGATCGGGTTCCCGATCAAGAGACTCCTCAAATTGGTCTTGTCGTTGGACAAGTGTTCCACGTTATCCCCGTGCACTTTGGACAATTCCGAGATAGAAGTCAACAATTCAGCAGATAACAACGGCGAGAACTCCACGATGTGCCGGAGATAAGACTCGTGGATCCGCTCGACGCTGTGGTCATCGAAAAACCCGAAATTCCCCGTGTGTATCACGATATCCGCCTCGTACTCTTTGGCCAAAGCGTTTATCTGCGAAAGCGCACCTCTTATCTCCGCCACAAACAATATCTTGGCGCCATTCTTGTGGATCAAGCGTGAATGGAATGGGCTCATTGATGCAATTGCGTGGCGTTGGCGTGGGCGTCAATCCAAGAGTGTCTGAGAAGATTCTAAATGACTCCTTTAACTATTTTTTTTCTTGAAAATTCAACTCCTATAAGAGCTCTATACGCCCACAACAGGACAAAATGGTGCTACAAGCGGTCTCTGAAGCGCTCGGATGGTCCTATGTGTTGTGCTGGGTAAGTGCAATTACCTGAGTGATCCAATTGACACTACTAACAACTCAGTGCATCTCTTTTTACCCCCAGTTGTTGCTCAACATCAAGCTCAAGTCCTCTGATGGGCTCTCGGTGGACTTTTTGCACTTGAACAACCTCGGATATATGACCTACACGACGTCTCTCGTGCTTCAAGTGTACAACAAGACTGTCAGAAACCAGTTTTATTCGAGATTCGGCGATTATCCCTTGTTGAGTATCATTGACGTCGTGTATGCGCTGCACGGGTGGGTCTTGAACCTGGTAATTGCCAGCCAGTTGTTTTTTTGGGGGTTTTCACGCTCTACTAGCACCAGAATCCACCAATCCACGAAATATTTCACCTATGGATTAGTGGCATGTATTGCGGTACATCTCTACTTGATCGACACCAACGGGTTAGAACTCGTGGATTTGGCCATCAATTTGGCCTACACAAAGATCTGTATAAGTTTCCTCAAGTACCTCCCGCAGATATACCACAATTACAAGCGGAAATCGTGCCACGGGTTCTCGATTTTCCAGTCGTGGCTCGATTTTGGCGGGGGTATGTTCTCTGTAGTGCAGCTCTTTCTCGATAATTACATCGACAACGACCACCACTTGGTGTGGCTG
The DNA here is from genome assembly GCA_030571255.1 of Nakazawaea sp. yHDR128. NCBI lineage: Eukaryota > Fungi > Ascomycota > Pichiomycetes > Alaninales > Pachysolenaceae > Nakazawaea > Nakazawaea sp. yHDR128. Next base: position 987,513 of record JAJLXL010000009.1, on the reverse strand, counting down.
GAGATGTTCCACAACAAGGGCAAGCTAGGGCTCAGTCTTGTCACGTTCTTGTTCGACTTCTGTTTCATGGCCCAATACTATGTGCTCTACAAAGGACATGTCCATGGTTTGAACAAGAAATATGACCCTGAAACCCCCAATGACGATTCCAGCCCCTCTTCTGCCAGCTCGTTGCTCGCACACTCCCCTTCAATCTTGAACCCCCCTGTATAACCCCTCAAAGAGTCGTGTACTATCTACAAATCCCTCACCGCCAAAAGAAAAGACAAAAAAGATGCCAGGCGAGCGATTATCGAGAATCAACAACAACTGGCAACAGATCTAGATCTCATCTTTCGTTTGACTTTAGAAAACGTTGTGGACACCGATCAGCGTTTCTGGAATATTCCATGGGAAATTCGCTGTCGATTAACACTGAAAAGCATCGACACGCACATATGGCAGCAGCCCCAAACGAGATGGATGCTCCGGAATCGCAGCATAGAGAGGACATCTCCAAGGATGTCTCGATGGTGGACATGAACCATCTGGCCTCGACTTCTTCCGGTGACCAGCAGACACCAACCAGCGATTCTGCAATGAATTTGGACGAGCAAGACGGGTCTGAACTGACTTCAAACGCTTCTAACACGTCATTTGGCGCCCCTATGGCTCCCATGAGACGGAAATCCACTTTAATCTTGACGGATGACGCCGATTATGAGCGGTTGAAGTTGGCCCAGAACAAGGCACGTGACGAGGACGAGAAAATGACAGAAAATGACGAGATGGATGAGCGCAAACCGAAGAATCTCGAGCACTCGACAGATTTGATTCCTATAGAGTTACAATGGCGTCAAGGTGGATCCAAGGTGTTTGTGACAGGTTCTTTTACTGCTTGGAGGAAGATGATCGCCATGAATGGGCCGTATGAGGACGGTTCGTTTGATTTGAAATTGTCACTTCCACCGGGGACACACCGGTTCAGATTCATCGTAGATAACGAGTTACGGTTCAGCGATTTCTTGCCCACTGCCACAGATCAAATGGGTAATTTTGTCAACTATATCGAGGTAGAACCACAGTCAAAGACGATCGAAAACTTGAATGAGCAGTTGAACGACTACGATATCAATGACAAGGCCAAGAACTCTAAAAGTGCTGCCACAATTGATCGCCTCACAAATGACGATGACGATATGGGAGGAGGTTATTCGCGCTACCACCAGGAGGAAGAAAACCTAGATGAACAGCCAAAACTATACTTACAACAGATCCCACCCATCTTTACAGATCCTAAAGTGATGGAACAGTACTACCAGACATTGGACAGTAACCAACAGAGCAATAACAACAACAGCCAATGGCTCATTCCGCCACAATTGCCGCCGCATTTGGAAAGCGTGATATTGAACAACTTCAACACCGACAAGGACAACAACTCCGGGTCGCTTCCGATTCCTAATCATGTCGTTTTGAACCATTTGGCCACCACCAGCATCAAACATAACACTTTAGCCGTAGCCAGTGTCGTCCGGTACCAGCGCAAATACGCGACACAGATCTTGTATGCCCCATTGCAATAATGCATCATATAACCATCATATATCTCCAGTGGATCCTGGATCTTCTGCATCCCGCAGCCTTCCTAATACAGTAAGTACCGTATAGAGGCATTTGTAAACAAACCACGAAAAAGAATCTCAAAAATCTCAAAACAAACAACGTGTAGAGATCAACAGTGTTCAAGCGCGAGTAAGTGCACAACCGCGACCCCGCTCAGCTCACTTGGTACAGCTAGTGATTTCATCTTGATCCCGAACCACATCACGTGAAAACCGGGCGAATAGGGGCACCGCCAGGCGCAAAACATGCACGCATCGAAGGAATCATCGATATCAGTAGCGGTGAGAGTGCGGCCCTTCACAGACGCCGAGCAGCAGCATTTGATCCGCGAAGTGGACGGAAACCCGTTCCAAAGCACTGCGGCGCTTCTGACAAGAGGATTGGCCCAGCCAAATGGGTTACGGAAGATTTTGAACGTGGTGGATGACAGAATGTTGATTTTCGATCCACCAGAGACAAACCAGCTAAATTCCACCAACAGTGCTTTGCAAAAGACAGTAAAAGTTAACAGCAGAATACGAGAACATAGGTTCATATTTGACAAGTTATTTGACGAAGAAGCAACACAAGAGGATGTCTACGAGAGCACTACAAAGAACTTACTTGAGAGTGTGTTAGATGGGTTCAATCTGACTGTTTTCGCATATGGGGCCACTGGATGTGGTAAGACTCACACCATCACTGGAACTCCAGACTCTCCAGGGATAATATTTTCTACAATGAAAGAACTCTTTGCCAAAGTGGAGGAGATGAAATCGAGCCATGAAGTGGAACTCACGTTGAGTTATCTTGAAATATACAACGAAACCATACGCGATCTCTTGGCCCAGGACCAGAAAAGGCGATTGCATATACGAGAAGATCTGCACAAGAAGATCACTGTATCGAATTTATCCACTTTCAAGCCGGAGTCAGTCGACCAGGTCATGGACTTGATATTGACGGGAAATGCTAACAGAACTGTTTCGCCCACTGAGCTGAATCTCACATCTTCCAGATCACATGCCGTGTTGCAGATCAATGTCGACACGAGACCGAAGCTGTCAGGACTCACCGAAGAGCACAGATTTGCCACGTTTTCCATCATTGATCTTGCAGGAAGTGAAAGGGCGTCTTCTACTAAGAACACAGGTGAAAGATTGCACGAAGGTGCAAATATCAACAAATCTTTACTCGCACTTGGAAATTGTATCAATGCGTTGTGTGATCCAAGAAGGAGAAACCATATTCCGTACAGAGACTCCAAATTGACAAGGTTGTTGAAATTCTCGCTTGGGGGCAACTGTAAAACGGTTATGATAGTGTGTGTTTCTCCCTCCTCTTCTCACTATGATGAAACACTAAACACGTTGAAATACGCCAACAGAGCAAAGGAAATCAAGACAAAAGTGATAAGAAATCAGCACAATTTGAACCGTCATGTCGGATCGTATTTGAAAATGATCACCGAGCAAAAACTGGAAATAGATAACTTGAGAGCCCGTGAATCCAAAATAGTTGAACAGAGCTTGCAGAAACAGAGTCTACAAAAGGAAAAGGTTCAGAAGTTATTACTCGAAAGATTGGATGAGATAAGTGTCTCTATCGATAAACATGCATCCATCCAGAAACGTAAACTGTTTGTGTTGGCAAAGAGAAAGGTTCTCACGATCTTGAAGCAACAGTTGGACAGTTTTTTGAAATCGTTTGACTCTGCTTTCAATTCACATGGAGACGTCGATGTCTCTGAATTCGATTCGATAGTGCCCGGATTGGGGTCTATGATCCACAAGGCTGAAACTCTTTTGACGAAATTCATCATTGAAATCGAAGAGTTGGAGAAAGAGTATACAAAAGAAACAGTCATTGATTACATTTTGGGTAACTCTGCAGAAGTTGTGAGTAAAAAGTTGAGCGAGTTTGACGGATGGACTTCATATGACACTGTGAATTTCGAGTTGCACATCGATAGGATGAAATCGGCCGTAGAAAGAGATGTCTTGTACGAAAGTTCTGTGTATTTTGACCAATCTTCGTCGCTGTTGGAGACATTGCAATTCCCATTATCGAATTTTATGTTTTTACTCAACTGCTGTCTCCAGGACGAAGTGGTCAAAGTGGATTCGTTGAAAAGAATCGTCAGCGATCTCAGTTCCAAGTTTGACAATCTCTTGAGAAACGATATTCAGTTGACCATATCAGAGGTCAATATGTCTCTCCGGCCCAGAATCTCGTTATCGCCAAAAAAGAAAAAAGGCTCCAAGAGATCACCTTCTCCTTTGAACAAATCTCCTGTGAAAGTATCTAAACCGAGATCTCCTGTGAGGAAACGCAAGCTGAAAAAAGTTCGCTGGGAAATTCCATCGAGTTCTAGTGCAGTGTTTGGCGATGACAAAGATCTGTCATCGCTGACTGCTTCTGCAGACTCAGATGCAGGTGAAGCCGATGACATTGAAATGAAAGATACCCCATTGCATGAACGTCTCTGGAACAAAATGAACATATCCCCACCCAAATCCGATAACGGTGCACTGTTGAAGAAGCTCAGCAAGCAACACTCTCTTGCTTCTAGAAAATTGGTCCCACCTGATACTACAGCGAACACAGATGACGCCCCTCATAGCTTTATCGGTTCGTTGAGTCCCTCGCGTCAAAAATTCGACTTGGGTCCTCCACAGAGAATCTTTCAGCCTTTAAGACCGTTATCTGAAGATTCTCAGCCCTTGACCGATGTCTCGAACACCACGAGTGTCAGAGTTGATGATAACGATCTGGACTCTAAGTCAAAACGTTCAACAGATACATTTAGCGATAGTGTAGTGGATTCTTCGACCGTGAACAGAGAAGACAATCCTGTTCCTAGTCTTTTTGGTGACATTTCGTCGATCTTCTGATCGGGACTGTCGTAATAGCATATACATCACAATACATCACAATACATCTCATTGCATTTATCAATTATATATAAATTATTTAATTCTTTTTTTCCTAACCCCCAATTTAATAGGTATATAGTTTTTGTTTAGATACTAGCTATAACCTTGGAAAGCCTGTCAACTGACTCTTCGAAATCTTCGTCTGAACCAGTGCACAAGGAAATGACAACAAGGTCTGACAGAGTGTCAATCAAAGACTCACTGATATCGATAGCCAAGCCTTCAGAGAAACATTTGCTTTGGAACTCACGGACATCACCATTAGGTTTCAAAGCCACATGGAACCCCAATTTTGGTTCTATTAACTGAAAAACTGATTGGTCAGAGACCAGTGACAACTTAGCGAACAAAAGTGACTTACGCAGGTTATATTTTGCACTAAGCTTGGTCAACCATGCTGCCCAGCCACCTATATGTGAGATCGTGTGGTTGATCAACAGCTGAGATGGCCCTGGAGGAAAATCGTTGACAATCTCTGCGTAAGTAGTCAAAGGCCGGATTAACAGCTCATGGGCAATTATGTAGCCTGCTCTTATACCTGGTGCAAAACACTTCGAGAATGAGTCAATCATAACCACTCTCCCCACCGAGTCAAGTGATAAATATGACGGAATCAGTTCTTGCCTATAGGATTTTTGAGAACCCGAACCCCCCAAAGAGATATGCGAGAACAGCTCATCGGCCAAGAGCATCATGTCGAAATTTTCACAGAGATTGTAGATACTCTGCAATGTTTCTATGGAATCTGTAGCTCCAGATTGAGGAGATCCGCTCGGGATTGTGTAGAAAAGTTTAGGCTTATTCCAAGTTGGGAACTCAGAGTCCCAATTTGATAAAATCTTGGTCAAATACAGGATATCAGTTCCTTTTGCCGGGTCGACTTTATAGGGAACCACTTGCGCACCGACTTCCGCCAATTGGGTCAACAATTCCTGGCCGATAAATTCCGGAACCAACACAACTTCATCGGCATCAACGATACATTGAACTACACGATGAAAACCGTTATTTCTGCCAAGTGTAGGAGTCAAACCCCAGGTGTCATATTTCGGGGCATTTTCCATCTGGCGCCGGAAATCCGCAATATCGTTCCACAATTCTGGCATTCCCTCCATTTCCCCATACAGCAAGGACTTCCCAAGCGGGACTTTGTTTGAATTTGGCATCTCTTCTCTCAAGATGGTGACTTTTCCCTCCAGCACCTGGAGATCAAGTCTACTAATCAGCTGTGCCGATTCACATGGATGTCCGTACCCCAAAGAGATCGGGTCAGAGTGCACTTTTACGGACAGAGGCACTTGCGCCTCTAAACTAATCACTTTCAAGTCGCGGTATTTATCAACGACGAATTTGGTGACATCAAAAGTAGGTTCTGGCATTGTGTAATTGTACGGCGATCCGAAAAAGACAGCGGATGGCGAAAGGGCTGTATTTATATTACGAACTAGACGCACTCCAAATACCCGGATTTGGTATAATTAGCGCACAGAATCTGGTTTTATCACCTCCAGCTCCACGGTGTCAGCTAAAAGTAGTCGTCACCCCTATCTGCTTCAACGTACGGTAAGTACTCGCGATAGGAAAAAATTCAGATAAGGAAATGATAACAGGCGAAAAAAAGGTCGTGTAAAAAATCAAAAAGTACAAGACAGCACCATGAAATGGACCAGTGTTACAACATCGATTCAGTGTCTCTTTCGGACTTCTATTTTGTATACACACTATTCAAGTTCGGTATCTGTATTTTCGTGGCTGAATTCACCACCGCTTGACCGTCCGCTGTTGTTCGAGGTGTCGAAATTCGTCTCATGGCCTATGAATTGCTCTTGTGGGTATCTGAACTTGGCACCTCCATTCATCTGCGTTCCAGAATTGTAGTTCTGGAACTGTCTTGGAATGTTTCCACATCTATCTTTACCGAAATTGATCTTCAACTTCTCATAATCTTTGTTATATTTGATACCATCGATAGCTTTTATAGCATTTGAGATGTTTGTGAAATTGACAAAGGCACAGTTCTTCTCTACAAAGAAGTTGATCTGCTCAATTTCACCAAACTCTTCGAAATCTGATCTCAATTTCTGCGCAAAAGACGACAACTCTTCCTCCGAATTGGTCGATAACTCCAATCCACCGAGGTAGATATTTCTAGAGGCCCCATTTCCGACAGCTAATGTCAAGGCATTACTCAAGGGACCAGAATGCTTCCCCCAACCGATCTTGATCTTTCTGTTGTGAATGATCAAGCCGTGTAATGAAGACATGGCAAAGAACTGTGCTGCAGCAATCGGATCGATAAAAGTGATGAAACAGACGTGTCTTTCACTGATCAACCTGATATTTTGTAATATACCACCACGTACAACGTTACAAATCTCTTCGATGGTGGAATCCGGGTGCAAATTACCCAAATACACGGTTCTGTTGCCCAAATTGTTGGCACCACCTGCTGACGTCAGTATAGCCAGAGCCAGTGTGGATTGTTGTACCAAAGCAGTGGAGATGAACTCTCTATCGGCATTTGTGATCAAATGCTCGAAATTTGGATTCAAACCTAAATACTGAGCCGCATTGTGTTGCTGTGTCTTGGTGATGAAGGCACATCTGTCCTTACCGTAAAAAATCTTCTTGTCCTGGTACTTTTCATTTATTGGCAAATTTTGAACCACTCTTATGGCATCCAATATACTGGTGAAATGGATAAAGGCGATTTTCTTCTCTGGGATCATTTTGATGGTGTCGATGGGTCCAAAATCGGACAAGTCGTGCAACAATTCATCCTCGGTGGTGTTTGGATCGAGATTACCCAAATAAACATTACGAGTGGCTCCGTATCTGTTGACAGAGTTCATCACCACCGGTTGTAATTGCGTGTTTTTACCCCATCCAATTCTGATATCGTTCTGCTTTATCGTCAACCTTTTCAAGATCAGATCAGAATGGAACAACAACAGAGAACTCTCGTCCAAAAACGAGATAAAGGCGCAATTTTTTGCAGGCAAGATCTTGACACTTTCAATTATTCCGGATCGAACGTGGTCTAACAACTCTTTGTGTGTGATATCACTTGGTACGTTGCCCAAATACACTGTTCTCGAAGGTGCCGCAGTAGATCTGTCCTGCCTCAAGTCCTGCGCCTGATACAAGTCTTCATAAGGAGGATATTCGCCAATTTGAGGACCCATTTCTGAAGTTTGATACTCGTCCATATTGCCCGCGTTATACATAGGCTGGGGCTGAGGCTGTGGAGATCCCATGTAGTTATTCAACGAATGCTGTGACGTGTTGTTGGAGATGTTATAGTAACCTCCAGGCCCCAGTGGTGGAGCGGTGAACCTCTGTCCACCTAAATATGGAGATTGTGATTGCATCAGTTGCTGTTGTTGCTGTTGTTGTAGCAGGTCAAGATGTTGTTCTTCAAATGGCACTTGGGAGGAGTAGATGACGCCTGGATGCTGGTAATTCTGGTACTGGTAAGACATCTATTGGAGGAATGACCAGATGTGATTCAAAGCGCGTGAACGATATATGTACAAGTATTTTTGATGAATACTATTCTCTTTGTGAAAAAGCACGCCTTATTAACACAGATATGAACCAAACGAAAGAAACAACCGTGTTTGAGCTTTTGCAAAGTGATAACGCTGTTAACTTTAGTAAATTGTCGATCAAAACAGGTGTAAATATTTAAACACTGCTCGAGTAACCAACACACAGAAAAAAAATAGGAAAAATATTTTCACGAGGGGTCGTGCGTGGTTGGCCAATTTGATCTGCTACGTGTTAGGTGGGGTGGTATGGAGAAGGGATGAGGTAGTGAAGAGGAAGTGAAGTGAAGGTAAGAGGGAGTGAAGAGAAGAGTGAGGTAAGAGAATAAGAACGTCCACATTCCTGAAATGCTGAGGTCTGGAGCATTACCAGCCCCCTACTATATACTTGTACTGCCCACCTTGCGCATATTTTATAGTCGTTTTGTGTCAACAAATGGGAATTGTGAGCGGAAAGGGCGTGTACAGACGCCCAGATCACCGAAAACGGAGATACGACACAGCCCTGGATTGGGGCTTATAAGGATCTGGTAACAGATGCACGACTATGACTCTCCATCGTCATCGGCATCTGTCGAGTATTCAGTGGTTTCTGTACCGTTGTCTTCTGAGGGAATCGGCTCGGGTGTTTCTTCTTTTACCTCGGTCTTGACACGTTTACGTTTTCTCGGTTTGACCTCGGGATCTGGGTCTTCGAATTTGACATCTCCGAGATCAAACGAGGACCGGTGTAGCACGTCAAATTGATCCACCTGCAGTCTACGCTGGTTCAACATCTCTATATCGATCATCCCGGCCCCCAGAGTCAACTCCAGGATCTTCCTTTTCTTCTCGTTCAACACAGCGACAAATTTATCCGTGCTGTGTCGTATTATGTCATAATTTTTCAAAACTTGTTCGTTACCCTTGACTAATTGCGATATTCTTGCATCTTTGACCTTATTCTGCTCCAATTGAGCCGTCAACAACTGGATGAGGCTCGCGTTTTGGGCATTCATGACGTCAAACCACTCATACAAATCCACCTGTAGCGATTCATCGGGATCCAACTGTAAACTGAACAATTTCACCACAAAGTCGTCTCCAGGCTGCACAATCTGTAAATCCACATAATCGTCCCTTTCTTGCACTCTTAGGCCTATTTTTTCATCATGTACCCCATATAGGAGCAACTTATACACCATAGCGCTAAAAGTTTCCCCATCTTGCCAGATCTTCAGCGACAGCGGCAATTGCCCTTTTTGGGCCACCAAGACCTGCAGCCTTGTGACTTCGCTGCCCAAGTGGTACACATTAGCGCCATCTGTCGCTGTTATTGTAAGTTTGTACTCATCAGGACAATCCAAATTCCCCACGTCGTACAGCGCCCCCAAAAAGCCAGCGCTGGGATTTTGAACATCGTTGATCTTCAAATACAAGTTCACATCCGGACCATCGGCGCCTTCTATGGGCATAGACAACACTCTTGACCTAGCCATGGCTCCATCGTACAGTAAATCTACATTAGAGAGAAAAAAAGAGCGAAATAGTATTAGTAGACGATTCTAATTGAGGGCGTTAACAGCCAAGGCCAGGGACCTGGCCGTTGAGAACGCTGAATGCTAATTAGCGATTAACGTATAAGCGATGAATATGGCACAATAGGCAAAATAGGAAATCTAAAATTTGAGCAAAGAGCAACTGGACTAGCAGCAACCGCAGCAGAGCAAATTACAACACTCATCTATGGCACAACAGCAAAAAAGCAGAGATAAACAACCGCAACATGAGCCGCAACAGCCCCGACGTGCTGGGGCGGCTGGCTGTTGTTGGTAGTAGACCATCTGTGGTTGACGATGGTAGTGTCCGCGTGTTGGTCCCGTATGGTGATGTCTCTGGGTTGTGTTAGTGTGTTGTGTAACTGGGTAGAGTACTAATTACTTACTGGCATCTTTGGTATAAATTTGGCAGAATGAGATGATGAGTTAGAGTTCAGATGGAGGACAGATGAAGATCAGATCCAGGGGATCGCAGCAGCTTATATATAAACGCAACTCTATTTTTGGCAACCCCTGATCGTTCAGGTTCAAACTTTTCACTCAGCCGCTATCTGCATGATCTGTACCGGCAGCAAGTCGTGTGCTGGAGACTAATTCCGAAGCTCATCTCGGTCAGAGTTGTTGCAGTTCATTGGTGGTGTGTTGAGTGGACTCGGTGATTTAGCGCACATTCTTCTCCGTTTCAGTGCGCCAGTCTGTATTCTCACTCTCTTGTTAAATTTTCATTCCCGGTTTTCCTTCCTCCCTCTTCCCCCTCTTCCCTCTTCTCGTTCCTTCCCTTTCCTTCCCCTAGTTAAAGCTCATCTCTTGCAAGAAAATTTTTTTCACCTTTTCCTCTTTGGGACAGTGAAAAAATATCAAATTTTCAGAAGTACTAAACCACCTTGAGTGGTTAACCAACAAAACAGAACCAGATCCCACCACCATGGCGTCGTCTTTGTCACTGCAGCTTGGGCAAATCGCCAGCGCCACACAGACAGTGGCTTTGGATCGTAAAAAGAGATCGAAATTGCACTCGGTGTCGTTAGTGTACGAGCCGAAATTCGCAGCCACTCAGGACTACGATTCCATCTATGCACTGGCTTTAGACGCCTTTGAAGACTTGGAAAACATCGACAGAAGATTCTCGAGATTCAGAAACACCATTTTCAATGAGACTTCCATCGACGTGGACAGATTGGTCCAATCAAAGGAGCAGAACCAGAATTTGGACTCCCAAATCAACGCTTTCTTGAACTTGTTATCTCCATATTGGGACTTGAGTATTGCGGTGAAGCTGGTAGAATGGCCACTTAGAAGGTTCCAGATCAACGTCCACAGCCTGGAAGTATTGTTGTTGTCCGTGTTGCATTTCTACAACCATGCGGTGTTTGCAAAGATCCTCCATGTGATTCCCCAGCAGAATTTCCCCAACATCTTCCAGTGGTTGTTCAATTTCAAGAAAATTGGCAAGTTGCCGAGCCAAAATGTGATGGCAAAGGCATTCACTGATCTGGATTTCAACAACTTCTACTCGAGACACTTGTCGGAGCAGTTGAAGTACAAGAACGAGTCGACAAAGCAGTTGATTTTCTATTTGGGTTGCACAATTGCCAGTATCGCTGCGTTGCAGCAAAATGACTTGGCCAAATTATCCGCATTGACTCCTATCATCTTGGAAACCTCGGGCGAGTTGTTGAAATCGCCTCATCAGGAGTCCAAGATCACTGCATACTCCATTTTGGCAGTCTTGGCCACCAACATCTCGTTGTCAAAAGACGTGATCTTTGCCTGTATCGAGTCAATCTTGTCCACAAAGTTGACCAGACAGGCTTTCGCTTCAGTGCTCAAGATATATCAGACTGTGCAGAGCTTTGAAGTGTTTCCAAGCGGTGTGCTTGCGAAATTGAAGCCTTTGGAATCTGATCTGGAGTTGCAAGAGTTGGTGTTCAAAGACGTCAGAAACAACAAGTTCATCACCTGTTACATCAGATCTTGCATTGTTGAGGAGTCTGTATCTGCAGAACTATACCAGAACATTGTCTCTAAATTCGCACTCACCTCACAGTCGTCTTATAAATTGATCTTGAGAGACTTGTTGCAACACCAGAACCAGACTAGAGCACTGAGTTTGTTCAAATGGTTGGTGAAAGCAGACCAACAACTGTTCTTGACGTTGTTGCCTGAATTTGACACCGATTTGGGCACCTTGGAGATGTCTTTGCAGACCACCTTAGTAGAAGAAGATGCAGTTGACGTTGAATTACCCGACGATGACGTAGATATGTTGCAAGAATCCGAGCACCTGATCGAAGATGTGGTTGCGGAGTTCACCGAAACCGGAATTGAATCGTTCTTGGTATCAAACTCCGTCGTGAATAAGGAATTCAAGAGATTGACGTCGTTATTCATCACGGCAGTTGCCCATGGAGTGTTCTCCAGCTTCAACAAAGCGGTATTTCCGTCGCTGGAGTCTTCAATCTCGTTCTTGTTGCGTGTATCGGCCACTACAAACATCCCAGTAACGGCAAGATTGCATGCCATTGTGATCCTCAGAAAACGGTTCAGAGAGATCTTGAAACGTAAAGTATCTTTATCTGTAGTGCTTCCGATTATAATAGTTCTTTTATCTGACAAGAGACAGAGTATCAGAACTGGGGCTTCGGAGTTGCTTTCTGTGTTGAAACTGCACGAACAAGACGATTTTGAGGAGTTCTTCTTGGGAGATCAGATCTACGGCCCAAATTCGCAAAAATTGGCTTCTTTGCCTTCAAAAGAGATCAAAAATTTGTACTCGCACTTGGACGATCCAGGTGTTTACAGACTCGACGAGACTCTGGTGCTCAAGAAGTTGAACTATATCTTGGAGCACGACAAGAAGAACAACAAGTTGGTGTATGCAGTCTTTGTGTCGCATGCCTTGGTGAACAACTTGCCCTCGCTGAAGTTGGCTTTGCTCCATGTAGTTATCGGAGCTCGTAATGTCGTAAAAGGTGTCGCATTGCCGTCGCTGCTCTTTGAAGACTTGTTGAAGAATTACTTTGACGACAGAGAGTCCTGGGAGTTCAACTGTGCAGATCTGGATGTTGATTTCGTAGAATTTGAGCAAACCGTCGTGGATTTGGTCTCGCCAAAGGAGAAAAACCACAACGGGATCGAGTTCCTCATCAAAGCCGTGTTGTCTGAGCACGACCAATTGTCCTCGGCTGCCGTTGCCAAGTTGCAGGAGGTGTTCCCGCACGTAAAAGCCGAGTTCCAGCTCGAAATCGTCAGTAAAATCGTCGACAGCACCAGCAGCGTCCACCCGGTGGACGTGTTGCAAATGTTGGCGTTGTCCAATGAGATCTTTGTCCAGTTGTTGAAACGGTCTGTCCTTACACAGACCGTGGATGCGAGTGGCACTGTAAAACGTAGACGTAGATCATCCCAGACCACGAGGCTGGCAATGAAGGACAGTTCTGTGTCCAAGATGGCTGGTGATCACTTGAAGAAGATCACCAGCATCTTGGAAGTACTTGCCAGTGCACAGTTGACGTCTGTGAGCTTCGAGTTGTTGCAACGCTTAATCAATGCTTTAAACGACTTGGAAACCTTGGATAACGACGGGAATCTCCCTGTAGTTTACTCCCAGGAGACATTGGCTTCATGTATGTTGAAAGTCGTGGAGCAGTTGAAGTTGCAACCTCGGTCGCTGGACCACGGCATCAGAGCTGATCCTATCGTGGCCACGATCAGGACATCTGCATCGCCCCAAGTGCAGAACAAATTGCTTTTGGTCGTTGCCCTGTTGCTGGCATTGACCCCAGAGACGGTCTTGCACTCGGTGATGCCCATCTTCACCTTTATGGGTGCGCACACCATCCGCCAAGATGACGAGTTCTCGAACCACGTAGTCGAGCAGACTGTGCTCTGTGTAGTTCCAGCTCTTGCCAGTGCCGCAGAGAACGGTCCTGTCGAGGAGGCAGAGTTTTTGACGGCCTCATTTGTGAGCGCATTCCAGCACATCCCTCGCCATCGTCGTGTCAAGTTGTTCACGACGTTGGCCCGCACCTTGGGTGTGCAGTACTGTGTCAGCTTGGTGTTGTTCTTGTGTGGGCAGCAGTACTCGGCACTGTACAACAAGCACAAGATGCAAGAATGTAAGCTGTTGGTAGAGTTTGTAGCGTCTTTCTTGCGTAGTTTTGAAGCCGGCGACCAGTTACATGGTTTGTTGGAGTACTTGAAGTTGTGGGACTTGTTGCCACGGACGCAGTTGGATGTCGAATCTGTAGAGTACAAGCTGTTGATCTCGAGAAGCATCTTTGGTGTGGGGATCTTGGCTTTAGGCGATGTAGAGTTGGCCACGTTGAAGAACAACATGATCTCGTTCTTGGACCAGGCTGTGAGTGGTGGTGAGTTGAGTGGCATGCCGGATTTGGGTATAAAGATAGCATCCGCAGCAGCGGATTCGTCAGACCCTGAAATTGCTCGTATCACCACGGCCTTCGGCCAGCTCGTCCAGCACCTCTTGCTCCAAATCTCCCGGGAGTCCGCCCACAACTTGTACAAACTCTTGGGCAACGTCTTGGACTTGTTGCCGATCCAGCAGTTCACGTCCTCTATCGTGGATGTGGTGGGATCAGCCGACGTGCACGCGCAGCGTCACTTGACGGTGTTGGTGGGCACGAAATTCGATCTCGAGTCTGCTTCTGATCCGCTCGCTCAGGCCGCTGCTGCACAGATGATCCCGGTTTTGATCCTGCAAATTGCATCGAAACAGGACCCTGAAGTGTCGCAAGCGTCTTTAAATGCCTTGAGCGTGCTCTTGCACAAGTTTAGCAATAGCTTAGACTCGTCTTGCTTCACCGAATGTCTCTCTACTGTAGTTGGCGACGCCGGATTGCTCCTGACGTCCCCAGAAGTGTTGATCTCCGCCTTGAACTGTATCACCAACATCGTATCGATCATTGGGGTCAAGACTATCGGGTTCTTCCCGAAAATCGTCCCAAGGGCTTTCGAGATCTTCAATACTCACGACAACGAACTCGTCCAGGTGTCAGTCTTGGTACTTTTCTCGTGCTTCATGAAGAAGTTGCCTCTGTTTGTATCGTCGAACCTCACGGACATCTTGCGGTTGGTGTTCCATGCCGACAACATCGCCGAGTCCACCAGATTGTCGGTGCTCGACGTTGCTGTGCTGCACTTGAACTTGCAGGATGTGTTGAAGGCATTGCTCGCCATCTGGACAGAAGTGTCCCTGTTGGACCCTGTAGCTATAGGCTTGTATCTCCATACCGTAGAATTGACTGTAGAAAAGATCGACAAGAAGACTGCTGCTTTGGAGGCTGTTGGGTTTTGTAAGTTCTTGTTGCTCGCCTTTGAGTACAGATCGCACAGTACCTACGACAGCAACACTATTAGCCGTGTCGAGCTGTCGTTGTTCCAGTGCGGTATTGCTTATGTGATGAAATTGAACGACAAAAGCTTCAGACCGTTGTTTGCCAGCATGGCCCGGTGGGCTTTTGATGGTGAAGGAGCGGGCTCGATCACTGAGACTGACCGTTTGTTGGCGTTCTTCCGCTTTTTCAACAAGTTGCAGGAATCATTGCGTTCTATCGTAACATCGTACTACTCGTATTTGTTGGACAACGTTGACAGACTCTTGTCACGTTTCCTGCTGGGCGACTTGAACAACATCAACCTCCGCCGTGTAGTGCTCATCTCGTTGACTTCGTCGTTCAAGTACGATCAGGACGAGTTCTGGAGCTCAGAGACCAGATTCGATGTCGTTGCCAAGTGCTTGGCTGACCAATTGGTCAACATCGAAGACGGTATCGGCAAGTACTTGGTCAAACTGATCTCTGCTGTTGCACGTAATTGTGCCTCCGAGGACCACAACAAGACCTTGAACCTGTTGATGATGCAGCACTTGGCTCTCTCGTGTGGTGCACGTGAGAAGTTCTGGGCTGCAAGGACCATGAAGACGGTTTACCAGAAGGTGGGTGACCAATGGTTGGGTTTGTTACCTCAATTGGTGCCTTTGATCGCCGAGTTACTCGAGGATGACGACGAGCAGGTGGAGCACGAAGTCAGAAGCGGTTTGGTTAAGGTTATAGAGTCTGTTCTCGGAGAACCTTTGGACAGGTATCTTAGTTAGGCTAAGTGTATAAGCTAATGAGTATTCAGTGAAAGTATGAATTAGAAGGTGTAAAGTAGGGGATGGAAAGGGTGTATTGGTTGTAGTTAAACTGATTGCATTGTTTGGAGTGGGTGATGTTGGTATTCAAGTTCTTGAGGCAGGTACGTTTTGATAATTGAACCTCTCCCAATTTGGAGATAATATCCTGAACTCTCTGACACTATATGATACTACTCAAACTGCATGGGAATTTTTTGCAAAGAATCAAGCTCTTGGATGCTAGTCGGACAGGCTGAATGTTCTGAACGTGGTGAGTTCATATCTTTCAGACTCTGAGAGTGGTAGATCATAACTTCTACAAGTACTTCAAACTGTTGGAACTCTTTGACACTACTCGATATCCTTCAACATATTTCAAATACTTAAAAGGTTTCAGACCATCTTGAACCTATAAGACACCAGTCGAACCCTTTGAGTCTGTTTGTCAATTTCTGAGGCATTTGACACTATTCATGCATAAACTGTTTTGGAGTGTTTGATATCGTTCAAACATTTCAAGAGCATTTGATACCGCTCAAACAGTCGACGAATATTTGACACAAGTCATGATTTCGGGAAGAATTCGAGAACGCTGAAACAGAACCCAGCACCATCCAATCTCGTTCAGCTATTTACTCCAATCAAATTCAAACCTTGCAAGTTTCAAATTAAATCTATTCAAGCACCTATGTACATCATAAAACTCATTTCTGCACCACCGAACCTCTGTTAAGCTCTTTCCAGTACCCACGGACCTGGTCTCGCCCCTTTGCCAAGTCAAATTTACCAGTGGCTTCAGGAATCTGCGGCTCACGGAGATGCCCATGTGCAACACACCGAGCCAAACTCTCCATCACAGGTCTCCTGCTGTGGCCTGTAACCTTTTTCAAGTCATTGGTAATCATCTCGAACATCCTGCGATCATCTACGCTGATGAAACTGTTCCATTTCTGGCTAAACTCGTCCACTTCTTCTTCGCTTCTGTCTACGTTGATCACTTGGTCGCGTATATTCATCTGCCTTTTCAAAGTCCTCATTGCCCGTTCATGGAACAGATGCGCTTTTTCCACTACATCATCGTCCGAGACCTTATCTACTGTGTCAGTTGCTCGTTTCGGATCATCTAGACTGATCTTGGTCTTTGGAGAAGTAGATGAGGCGTCTTTTGGAAACAAGTTGTCTGGAGAGTTGTAGTTGACATTTTTCAAGCTTCCCATGGGAAGAAAAGGATCTGCTTCTCGTTCATCCCGATCGTCCTCATCGATACTGCTGGTAGATGCATTAAAAGAATGGTTCAAAAACGACCTTTTCAACTCATGAGGCCGTCTCAACTGCCCCAGAGGCCCAGAAATACTTGCCGACTTCTTTGGAGATCCCACATCAAACAGCTCAGGCCCGTCCAAATATTCTAAACTTTCTTGCCGATCTCGTACTCTCGAATGAGACTCTGATCTGAAAGTGTAGTTTTTCTTGGAAGAATGTACCGAGCTGTTTCTACTGGCATGGGCAGACCGAGGAGCCGGCTGCGTAAACTGCTTTTGGTGCCTCGGAAGTATAGTATCTGTTGCTGCCTTGTCGTTGTAAGCAGAAAGCAACGATTTTGTGTTCGGATATCCGGTTCCGTTCAACAGTAGAAGATTTCCCATACTCTCATGTCTGCGTTCGCTGTGAACCGATGAGTTTCTGCTCATCTGCGATCGGCTTCGGAGAAGCTCATTTGCACTATTTCCGACAGTTCCTTTGAACTGGATGTTCTTGTTGATCCCCGTGAGTCCAGTGTTGACAAATTCGTGTCTCATGAGCACCTGCTGCTGTCTGCCCCTCTCTTCTTGGTGAGAATCATTTGAGACGTTGACTAGTGTGTCTGAGGATGATTGGACCATCTGAGTCTCCGGTATTCGAGCCATATTGGTGCAACTTCCATATGTCTATCTTGTTCAACGATCTTAGTCACAAGACTCGATTTTTTGTCGGTATTAATTCGATGTGATCCATCGATGCTTTGGGCTTAGATAAGCTAGTAAAGCGATAAGAGAAAATCTTTCCATTTTGGGCTTATCTCTAGGGGCATATGCCCTTAGAGTGCAAACGCCCTGGGCAAAAGGCTTTGGGCAATTATTTCCGCTTTTTTATTGGCCTGCGCAAGGGCAAATTTTGCGTACCGATAAGCGGGGCAGGAATGGTTTTGTGCAATGTGCACGACTTTCCAGGCATCCCTTTTTTGGGCTTTTGCTTCTGCAACTATTTCCCAGGACCCTTCAGAATATAGCACTCTTGTTCATCATGCAGCGAATTGTATTTTATTTATAATCTAACAGGAACTAAATCACTCAGTCGTAAATCTCAATTGGGGGTATTCTATCGGCATTGAAGAACCAACTTCCTCCCTTCTCTAATTCCTTGTGCAACCATTCCGTAGGGAACAACACAAGATGGCCCTGGATATGGCTCAAGATCCGCATAGCTGTATCCTTGTCGTATATGACTTTCGAAAAGGCAGCATTTCTGTGTCTAGTGGCAAAGGTACCGGCGCGTCTTCTTCTACGGGGCTTCAGTTCATCTGTATTGGTGTCGCTACTGGTCTTCAAAACCAGTTCATTGATATCTTCAGCACTTGATCCACTCGAACGAGACGGCGTTGTCTCATTGATCAGCGTGTTATCTGAAGATGTGTTTACACCATCCACGTTCTCCTCAGATCTCATTCCCAACACCCCCAACGTGTTTGTAGGTGTCTGGATCTCTTTCTCCGGGCCTCCGTTGGCCATAACAGGCTCAGAGTTGTCTATTTTTTGCGAAAACTCTTTTTTCTGAGCTTTCTCAAACCCGCTTTCCAAATTGTAAAATTGTGTGTAATCGGTCCAAGACTCTGCCGCGTCGTCGGGCTGGCAATGGAACACCAATCTATAAATTCTGGTGTTACGAACAGCATTCGTGTACCAGACATCTTCGTAGAACTCTTCATCCAAAGGATCTTCAAAGCCATAAGGGTCGATAAACTGGTTATAATGAGGGTGTCCAGTGGAGACAAAAGTCAGTATCAAATCTTTTACACCGTCGTCATCCAAGCTTGTGGTCTCACTTGGCTGTCGGGTCATGCTATCCTTGGTTTCTGATTTGTTCAAGTTACCACTTGTCTCCGCTCCTGACACTGGCTTAGGTTTATTGAGCTCTTCTTGCTCTTTTTGCTTACTCTTACATCTCTGTAAATAAGAAACTCTCTTCAAGAACAACCATCTTTCTTTGTTGAGATTGGCAAGATGCTCCTCTTCTTCAAGAGTGAGCTCCCGATCGAGGCCATCTGCATAATCCAAACCGTCATCGTTCAAGTAGTCCACGACTTCGTCTCCGTGGGGTAAGAACAGTTCTGTAGGCTTAACACAATTCTTCGCCCACTCTTTGATTACATTTCTAACTTTTTTGGTGGATTTGGGGAAACTTTCAGACTTAAAATGATCACGTCCATATCCGTCAATATCGTTTTTATGATCTTTGTTGTTGTGAATTCTCGAGTCTGAGGAGAATTTCTTCTTGTCTCTCATTCCCAAGTTCTCTACACCAGCTCTGTGGTTAAAAGTATGGAAAAGTGGATGTGGCAGATATCTCTGCAGAGACTCTTTCAAAGATTCTGGCAATTCATCTTCGTTCAAAGGAATTTCTACAGAAGCATCACCCCCAACGACTTTTACAAAATTGTTCCAACGGTCAGTGCCTTTTTGGAGCCCTAAAACTTCTCTGGATCCAAGTTCACACATTGCGGACAAAATGTGGTTGTTGACTGCTCTGAATTTTCCTGTAGAACCCAATCTTCCCAATTCGGTCTTTGCAATGTTCTCTATATGTGTGAATCTACGCTCCACCAATTCCAAGATATCTACATCTACACCCAAGTGTTCTCTCATCAAACGCATTCTCAAAGTGTGAGCAAATTTACCGGCAAGATACGGCTTTCCGTTCATCGTGGTCTTCACCATCTCTTTGTCTCTCACAATTGCAGCAACTTCTGAATCTCTATCTCCTCTCATGGATCTCTCATTGATGTTAGCAGATCCAATAATGGCAATGCGGTCATCTGCCATTATGGTTTTGGCATGGATATAGAGCTGTTCAGTAACCACTTTCTTGTTTGGTCCAATTTTTCCCCACTTACGCAAAGAATAAAACTGTATGTAGTCGTCAGGATCGATACCGACTTTCCTCAATTTGGCAAATATCGAGGTAGAGCCTCTGGAAATGGACATGAACTGGCATTGCATGATAACTCTCACAGCCGAACCATCAGCTTCACTGACCTGGCTCTCGAAACCCGGCATCAATGGAATCACAATAACGGCTCGCCATGGCTTGCCCTCATGGTGCAGCCTGATGATCCTGTCTACAAGGGCATCTCCGATCCTGTTTTTAATCACAGTGCCATCCCATTCAGCACTCGTGACAAAGAACTGGTTCTCCAAGTAAATGAAATGCTCACTGGTCTCGATGATTTTGAGGTAAGCATTCTGGATACTCTGTTCGTGGTCTTTCAAGCCCAAAGACCAACCCCCGGAAGATCTCAACAACTGCACTTCACATGTGCCCTCAAAGCCCATCTTGGACACTTCATCAGGGGTCAAATCCGAAGGTGGTAACAACAAAGGTGTCGGTCTTGAGGGTCTTTTCTGTCTCAAGAGATAGTTCCATCTCTGGACAAAATGTCTAGACAAGTCTCTGGCCACTTGTCCAGCTGAAACCATATGCACATCGTGCCAGGGCATCCGGGGAACTTCTTCTCTATTGTACATCGATTCGTACGGCTTATCGAGACTGAAGAAGTCCTTCACCCTCGGGTTTGAGTAATCCTTGCCGGGGAAATGCTGGAACTTTACACCGTCCTCAGTTGCCGGATGCGGACCAGGACCATCGTCATTGGAGAACGCATTCTCAGTGTCATCGGTCAAGATATGGTCCGGAGTATCGAATCTTCCGAAGCAGAGATCGATACCTCCGAGAAAGCAGATAGTGCTGTCAACTATACACAACTTCTCGTGGTGGGCCCAGAAATAAGTGTTCTGCAAAAGCTGGTTAGGCGATCTGATGACATAAATGTTCTGGTGCAAGTCCAACAACGAGTGTTTTGTCCAAGAGGAGTCTGTCACGACGGTGTTTCCAACGTTACGGTACACAATGACAAAGATCTTCACACCCTGCTCGGCTTTACGCTTCAAAATCCGGTCGATTCTCCACTGCTGATTCCCGTTTGCAGGTCTACGCATATACAATTCCGGAGATAACCACCAGTCGTGGATATAGATGGTCTCCTTTGCCATCTCCATGGCGGAACTACAGGCCCACATATAATCACGGGCATCCACAAACCACTGGGCAAAACTGTTGTCCCGCATTGGGGCAAAACTGTCGAATCTCTTGGGCTGTGACCAGATGGTCTTGGAAATCATCGTGTTGATGGAACTCACCCAGAGCTGGAGATGTCTCTCTGACTTTGCAATCATCTTCATCTTACGTTCCGCATTGGCAAGTTTGATAACGAGATACGGTCTCTTTTGGTTGAGCGAATGTCTTGGTTCCTCGATAAGCGAGCCGTCATCGTCTGACTCGGGGATCTGTTCATTTGCATCGTCAGAGCCCGAGAAATCGATCTTTGTTTGTGCGTCGATCAAAAACACCTCCAAAGGTGTTGTCGAGTAGATGTCATTCACGTACATTATGTAACTGTTTCTCACGAGAAACCATTTATTGGTGTGTCTCTCCACCATATCTTTCAATTCCCGCAATTTCAAGTGTCCCACTCTCCATCCTTGTGATTTGGCACTGGAACGTACTAACAAATAACCCTGTTTGCCCTGGTATCCGCTCTCAGAACTCAACAACACCCCAATTGGGGATAGCTCAAAGAACTGGAACACCCTGTTGGATTGCGGTCTCAAGGCTAAAGTGATGAGAAGTTGGTCAATATACTGCTCCATTTGGTCTCTATATTGCAGATTTGAGTTCTCCGTTCTCTGGTGAGTCCATCTCTCGGATCTAGACCCAGCACTTTGTATTCTGCTCAACAGATTGCTCATGGATTCGCGTAAATGGTGAGAAGGGGCAGAAGAGTGCGAGAAATTCGACACCATAGAGTTGTTGTCGTCGTTGATACGTGGCACTGAGAGGCTTGACCTGGCATTGTTGACCGGGGTAACATTGTTGACCGGTTCTCCATCACCCGGAATCGTCTTCCTCACAGTTTTCACCTGGTGGCCCCAGCGGGGCAATTTCGGCAATTCCACATCGTTCTTGCTGAAGGCATTTGCCTGGAAAAATAACACCTTTAACCGGGCATGAAGCGCTTGGAAATCGCGCGTATTTTTCACAATTGACCACTTCAACCTGCTGAAGCCGACTCCGTACTCCAATGCGATTCGGAACGTCTTCTGCTTGTTTCTCGGGTTCTCGGTTATATCGGTCACTTGGAACCCGAGCAACGACAACAAAAGTGGCGCTCTCTGGGTGCCATGTTCGTCTCTCAAGAAAATGCTTCCGGCAAATAAAGCAGCAGGACATCCAGCCACCAACGATGAGATCAAAAACTCCAGCCGTTGGCGCGCTCGCTCGTCCAATTTCTTCTCAATCTCCGACTTCCGGATATCCCTCGGATGTGCTGGTGCGTGTTTCTCCTTTCTCTTGAATCCCAATATGGTGCTCTTGAAATCTTTCCATTTTTTGTTATCGATGAATTGCGAATCCGAGGAGAGCCCAGTGGGTGTTGTAGCAAACTTCGAGAACCGACGTTTCCAGGCGATGTGCGGGAGCAGATTGTCGTCTTCGTCGTGGAATCCTGCGCTTTTACGGGACGAAAACCGGCCAGAAAGCGAGGGTCTGTGTGGCTGTAATTGTGCCTGTTGCTCTTGCTCCTGTGGCTGCTCCCGTGGCTGCTCCCGTGGCTGCTCCCGTGGCTGCTGCTGCTGCTCTTTATGCTCTTCCATCTGCTTGGCATCTTTATCCGCCAAATCCCGGGCAGTTTTCGGCAGCGGGCCGAAATAAGTCTCTTCTCCATGCCCAACTTCCGGGTCTTTGTAATTCCCATGTGCGATTTTCCACCGCTGCAGATCCGCGTCTTCGCCCGCTTCTTCGCCCTCGGAATCCACTCTTTGCTCGTGCTTATCCGCCTCGTCTCCTTGTCTGAAGGCATAACTCAAGGGATTGGATCTCTCGACGGTCTCTCCGTTCACCAGGGTCTCCTCTTTCCCATTTTTGGAGCCGCTATCGTTCAACCACTTCCTGAAAGGGGATTTGGACCTTTTGAAATTGTTCTCTTTGCCGTTTGATTCCAGCGCTTGGTTCTTCTGCTCGGATAGCGGATCCTCGTCATCACTGGGTTCGTTCTTCCCGAAAAGTGTCGCGGAAATGTAGTTTGTAAAGCCGTATCCTGAATCTTGCTGTTCTGGTTGTTCCAGTTCCTGTGCTGGCATGGCGCGTTTTGGTTTTAATTTGGCCAATTGATTACTTGCTCGGTAATGACACGATTACTCACGTTTCAAACCCGCCAATCCACGATCCAGACACCGCCAACAATATGAAATTTCAGTTCATCTGTTGTGCTTTGACTAAGGTTGTTTTTAATGAAAAAGTATTTTGAAGCAATACAGAGACAGATCTTTTTTGCTGATAGTATAGCCGAGAGTGGTGGGACAGGGCTGGATTAGGAGTGGCAGGACAGGATTGGCAGGGCAGGATTGGCAGGACAGTTTACTCTTAGCTGATCGTACTTATAATGGTATTGGCGTGACTATATAGTGTTCTTAGGCTACGGAGACGTTTCTCCGCTACACTGTTCTGTATACTTTGGCAGTAAAAACTCCGAGCAAGAATTGAAATGCGATTCAATGGCATATGCCGTTGTGGAATATTTGAATGATTGGATAAAGAAATGGAATCTCAAGTGTCCATTCAACATCATTCAATGACGTTTCAGATCTCAGATAATGATCTCTCCAGCAACTTCCTCATCACTGCTATCGGAATCACTAAACTCCTCCTCTTCATCCATCTCTTCGTCATCATCCTGCTCCATGATCAAATCACCGTCTGCAGTGAACCTGCTCGGATCTGCAAACCTCTGTACATAGTTTTTAACCCTCTCAATGTACATCTTGTTATCTCTGGTGTACAATGCACTTGCCTCACTGTTCAACGGATCTGCGGCGTTTGGATAGCTCAACAACTGTGGTAAAAAGGTCTCAAAGATGTTGAAAATGTCAAACATGGGACTCCAAGTCTGGTTTATCACATCCAAACATACAGATCCACTAACTTCATCGATATTCGGGTGAAATATCTTGTTTTGGAACCCAATAGATGGAGACTTGTATGGGTATTGGTCGGGTAACTCTACATGGATTTTCCAACATCCGCCTTCGTATGGAGTTTCCTTTGGCCCGTGGAACTTGACGTAGAACTCTTGCATGTTGTCGTCGACGAGATTCACTTCGTAATCGCTCATCAACCTGTGGCGTGTTAGTGATGTGATGGATACCGCTATTAGAACTGAACACTTACAATTTCATGACATCTGTCTCGATTCTTCTCTTTGGTGAACTGAAGGGGTTAGTGCGTGTCTGGAAATGCTTGAACCATCGCTACATACCTCATCGTGCTGGTGTCTATTCGAATGGTCTAATGGATGCTTGTCATCTGTAGGCAATTTGAGGAATATAGAGATGACTTTTTGTATCAGTCATTAATTTGTGCTCTGTGCACGACCGTTTTGGGGGTGCTGCGATTGGATTTGTGGCTCCAGATGTCCATCTGCTGGTGCACTAAATGACTTGTGCACTGGATCACTGCACCGCTACATCAGTTCCCTCATTACTACCTCATTCATTACTATGTACTACTGGTATTTGTCCTCCCTCAGTCACTCCCCCAATTTCTCCCGCAACTCCAGATTGTTCTTTGTCAACCATTCAATTTCATTTATCACATAGGTCATCACCGCATACCGCGAATTCCCACGCTTACCCTTCTTCTCCTTCTTCGTCTCCACCGTCTGCAGCTTCAAATGATAACATTTATCCACCTCTATCGTATCCAACAACGCATCGTACAGTGTTTTTATCAACGCACGTCTCTTCTTTTCCGACTCGGTATGGTTGTATTTCTTCTGCTCTTCAGATAGGATCTGTCTCTTTGTTGCTGCGTCTCCATTTTCAACTTTTATCTTCTTTTGTGGCTGTGATTCCGACTTCTTCTTTCTCCCCCGCTTCTTCTTCTCCGGTATTTGCACCGGTGAAAGTGGCCGCGATGGCACCGGCGACAGTGTATATGAGAGCGGCACTATATGGGCAGCGGGGATCGGTCTCGAGGGGAGATCCGGGATTTCGGTTTGGTCGAATTTCTGTAACCGGAGGTCCGGAATGTGGTCGAATTTGGGCCGGCGACCCTCGGTTACCAAATGCGGTAAGTTCAAGTCGGAATCCCCGGATCTCAGAATCGGGTCGATCGAGGGCCAAAACTTCTCCAAGTCGGTCAACTTTGAGTCGTCAACGACACTGTCCAAGAATTTCTCCAATGCAGAACTTTCCGTTATCGACAACAACTCATATCCGCTGTTACTCATCTGGTATTGCGACGTAAAACTGTTGACAGAGTTTAGTAATTTCCTGGTATGTGGAGACACGGCGAAAGGAGATCGCAGTTGTGGAGATTCGCGTCTCTTCAAGCCGGCCTCCAATATGGCACGTCTGTGGTTCTGGATCTGGTCCCAATCTTGCAGCGGACTCAAATCCGCGAAATTCTGGTTTGGCGTCGTCGGCTGCACCTGCCCTGGTTCTTTGTCCATAGTCTCATTGATCATGTTGTATGCAGTCTCGAAATCCAAATCGCCATTCTCCATCTTGAGCAAATTGTTCAGCAGTTGTCTGTCGAAATAACCGTTATTCGGAACTGGAGTCGCATATTCAAAAGGAGATAACGACACAGATCCGTTCCCCAATATGGAAGTGGGTCTCTGTAAATTTGGCAGTGGCTGGTGGGCCAAAGAGAACAGGGTCAACGATGTCGAGGACCCGATATTCCGTTTGATCATGTGTGCGATGTTGCCCTGACTACTGGATCTGCTTATCTGTGGCGAGTAACCGGAGATCAGCAGCGTCTGTTGGTGCTGTTCCGAGTCCATGGTGTTGAGCGCTGATGTGATGGGAAGTGAAATTTTGCATATGATTTTGATTTTTTTCTTCAAATTGCACTTTTCTCCTCAGTTAAACGGTTTGTGGGGGTCAGGCAGGGTGTGCAGAAAGGAAGAGTGTGAAAAAGCTGACTAGTGAAGGGAAGTTGGATCTGAAGTGTGGGGTGGTTTGAGATGATTCTGTTGAGTGATTTCAAAAGTGCTTCTATGTGCGTAATCTATACACTGCTTTGCTCTCTGTTCTCTGTTCTCTGTTCTCTGTTCCTAGTAACTGCGCAATATCACATGCTAATTTTTGACCGCTATTTTCTGCTTATTTTCTTGTTTTTCACTCATTCTCACCGCACTATCACATGCTGCTATAATTCAGGGTTTATTGTCTTAAATAACGTCATCGTTATAGTCTAATTAGTTAGTCTGATCTAATCTAAACTATCTAAGCTATCAAGCTCGGTGTTGGGAACTGGGGTAATTAGGCTAAACTCTTGCCGACAAGGTTTAACTCTTGCAGACAAGAATACTATCAACTTACATTACAACCTTGAACTGAGATTGATGAAACTATCTACCTTTGAGGTTCTTTCAATCCTTGCAATTACACTTTGAAGAACATTCAGTTCAAGACCCCTGATCCAAGATCCTAATCCAAAACCCTAATCCAAAACCCCTCAATTCTCTAAACAGTCTCATCTTTATACGACTTGACCCTACTAAAAACATACGCCTTCTCCTTTTCTATATCAAACCTGTTGGTCTCTGTGGTCTCGATATCCATAAACTCATAGTTGATCCAGTTCAAGCGTTCGTGCCGGCGCCTCGACGACTTGATTTGCAAATTTTCAATAAATCTGTACCGATCCACTGACCCCTCACTGTCGATCGAGATCTGTCCATCTAGAGTCAAATTCCAATACCCCTTCACGATCCTCTGCAACCCGTTCACATGCCAGTCTTTGTTGAATTTCGGCACCACATGCGGGGGTTCTTCCACTGTCAACAACTTGAGACATGTGCCGTTCGGATAGAACCGGATATACCGGTAGTACGTGATCATCCTGATCGGAGCAGTCCAACTGGACGAAAACTCCAGCCGACCACCTTCTCTGTAATAGTTCACCACGCTTATATAGATCCCATTGAACTTCACAAATGGACGTTCCCTGTACATTTTGCACCAATCGTGGTCATAGAACAGCACCATTTTCACCTGGTCCTTGCTGATACAGTTCAATTGGGCACTTTCCAGTTCATAATTCTGCATCGGGTACACCAATTTGGAGAGCGTTTTCCACGCGTGGTTGGTGCCAAACCCTAGAAATGCCAATTTTTTACACGTCATAGCAAACAGGACAAAAGCTGGCGTATCCTGGTGGATCAACAACTCCATTATCATCTGTAACAAGTCGTCGGGCAACTTTTGTATGAGAAAAGGCTCGCCTCCATCAGCTGCATGTATCGGTTCATGTGCAAAACTGTTCAACAACTTCCGCACATCCATTTTGGCAATCAGCTTCTCGTCCAACACTTTCCGGACCTGTTTCTGGCCCTTCCGGTCTTCTACATCCGGAATCTCGGCATATATCTTTGCCCTGTATAGTTGTTCCACATTTTCGTCCAACTGGTTTATTAGTATCGTGTTCTATGACTACGCTCATAATATACTCACCTTGATTGCCTTTCTGTAGTACTCTATTGCGTCACTCATGGACCCATTTGCCTCCTTCTTGACCCCCAATTCGAACACATCAAGCGCTTCTCGCAGCTTCGGTCCGAGATTCCGCAACTGCTCAATGTACTTCTGTCTGGACCCGTTGACGCTGGGCTGTGTGGTTGGTTGATCCAGATCACCAAGGCTCAAGCCCTCAATACCCAATTGGTCCACTTCTTTAGAGACTCCAGACATGATCAACGCCTTGCTGTTTCACAGATGCCTCATCCGGATGCTCCAGATAAGCTTACACATTTTTTCTTCACAAAAATTTCCTCTTTCGGAAGGGGGTTAGTGAAACCGTTGCGAAACCTACAACCGGCACTGGATGTGATAGATCATGGAAAAGTTGGCAAGGTGGTGGACCGTGTTGATATTTACATCAGCACCTACAACGAAACCATACTTAAGATGGGCAATATTGGTGTGGGCCATGTGCGCGTAGAATAGCATCTTGACACCATGACAGCCACTTTGGGTAGTCTTCGCCATGCCTTGAAACAGGCTTTGGATACAGAGTCCATTGTGCAGGTCAATATGGGACCTGTCAGTTTATGTGTATCAATTTCGGAGCTTTTGGATCTGATTTCTGCAAATGAGATCTCAAATGAGATCGATCTTTCAGTGATCTCAGACAGAATATCTGACACCTCAGTTTCCATGCTTGCAGAGTCAGAGGCAGATTTCGACATGCTTTTGGACTCAGATATACTCCCAAGGTCTCCTTCCAGTACCCGTATGTTGGATATTTCCGACTCACTGCTGGTGCGGGAATATTTCCGGTTATGTCTCATAAAGTTGCAACAGCAGTGCTGTAAAGTCGTGTGCAAAGCCTGGATCAAGTACTTGATGCCCAAGAAACAGACGACCCACCCTTACAAGAAGGGAGAGCTGCTGAGACCTTCGTGGTGGCCGGAAGAGGCCAGACACAAGGAACCTGATCATTTGTATAGGGAAGAGCGGATGCTGATCATGTTGAGTATATTGATGACACCTAATCTCATGCCTGCCTCCAGCTTGATGGCAGCCACCAACCAATGCATTTCGCTGATACCTAGAGACAGGATCACCACTTTGTTGGAGATTTATCACATTCGGGATGCAATGGACTGCCGTGCGCAGGATTTGATCGAAGTTTCGGATCTCAAGGATTTTGGGGGCGTCAGATCTCGGTCTAGCCCCCCAAAACGGACTTCTGTTTTTGTAGATAAGGAAATAGGCACGCACAGCGAGAACGAGGTTATGGCTATTTTGGAGGCAGAGAATTCTACTGACTCAAGTGTGAAAAAGCCAAGACTCGCAGGCGGCCGGAGACTGTTGTCGGTAAAAAATCTGAACCGGGTCAGTACTAAAGAGGAAAAACCCACCACAAAAAATTGGTCTATAGCTGAGCACGAGCCTCTTCAGACTTTTACAGATCACCATAACAGCCCAAAACCAACACATGTACCGCCCTTGAACTTGATACTCAATCCACAACGTCTTACATGAACATTTCTATAAATTGCACAATCTATTCTATAAGCACTATTTTATACTGACCGCACAACACTCAAACAACAACCTTCTCAGGATATATAGGTTCCTCGTGAGACATCGCCTTGGCAAAATCGATGTCATCTGGAGTGACATCTTCTCTGACAAGTGTGCCCTTTGGAGGAAACACCAAAGACAACACTGCATACACGACAAATGGCACTGGGAAATTATAAAAATACCCTATGTTGTAGAAATTGGTCACCGATTTGCTCAACACAATGTTACTGTTGATGGTGGCGGCAAATCCAGGCAATTGAGGGATACAGCCACAGAAAAACAGCACAACGGCTCTCCAATTACAGCCCAACTTGTTATATCTATACGCACCATCAGCTTTATAGAACTCTCTAATATCGTACTTCATCCTGTGGACACAGTAGATATCAGATATCAAGATCCCAGCCATTGGCCCAAGAAATACGGTATAACCGTCCATGAAGTTCAAGAACAGTGGAGCACCAGTCAACATGTTCCACGGAGTGGCACCCCACGAGAAAATGGTAGAGATGATGAACTGTCCTCTTCTGATATTCACATAACGTGGCAACATCGCATTCAAATCGTTGGCAGCAGAAGTACAGTTGGCCGAGAGATTTACACCGATTTGACCGAACAAGAAGATCACAGCCATGAAAAAAGCAGCTGCTCTCCCACCGTGGGATGTCCAGTTGTCAATCACGAGCAAGGGGTCCCATAAGGCAGTGCCCCACACCTGCTCAGAGGCTGCTCCCATCACTAAACCGACACAAGATGTGAAGATGGAGAAAATTGGCAACACAAAGATCTGAATATATGGAGCCCACGGGTCCTCAGTGTACCGGGCAAAGTCATTTATGTTTACAGTCATAGTGGCATACGATGAGATCGCAGAGGCAAGCAGCGAAATGAAAGCCCAGCTAAATTCTGAGCCGTGGACAGTGCTCTGGAGCCCGAAAAGCTCATTTGGGTCTGTAGATGCCTGTACACCCCAGCCCAAGATCCCAAAGAGGGCAATTGGGATGAGAATGGTTTTGGCAGTGAAAAGCCACTGGATCTGCTCCTGTTTGATGTAGAAAAATGGCAACGAGATGATGAAGTAGATCAAATAACACACCATCAAATCCGTGGTGATGTTGGCACTTGCTGGTAACTGGTTCTTTACGTGGTGGAACGAAGGCCAGATCGCATAGATGATGCTTCTGACACATTCGGCTCCGGTATATGCGTTGGTGGCAAACCACACACCGCCGACAATCAACCGCATTAATACCACTACATACGATAAATAGTACCCGAAGGAAGCCCTCGATTGTACAGTGAAGGGAACATGGTATTTGACTCCGAATTTCGCATTCAGTGCCATAAGACCTCCCATCATGATATAGGCCAAAGTGTTGGCCAAAAGGGCCATTCTGGCACTCAAGCCGAAGGCAGTTAAACTGATAATGGTTCTAAGAGCAGAGGCCTGTAACATATCAGACCCCCAATAACATGCCAATTGCCAGCCTTTCCAGGTTCTTCTCTCCTTTGGAATGGGATCCAAGTCCTTGTTACTTCTTCTGCGGCTCTCTTCCGGATCCTGCAACTCGATGAGACTGTCAAGACGTTTCCACCATGATAATGGCGCCTCTTGGATCTCATGTTCTACAACTCTTTCGAGCTGTTTCTCGGAAATTTCCGAATCTGAAGTCATTTCACTTTTGATTATAGATACCTCATCTCTGCTCCATCTCATCCAGATCTCGGCTTATTTATACCCACCCCGCCTGTGCCGCTATCGACTGTCGATCGTCCCACTCTTAAAAGATAAGCCTATTGAAAGCTTATTTTTTCCTGCTTTATCTTTCTTATCTCTGCGCTAAATAAGGCCCGATAAGGAAATCGGAAATATTTTTTTTCCTATCATTAGGGATAAAGATTCAACCAGGAGCCGAAACTATTCGGTGAGCTGCGGTGGCACCCCGGCGATATTCTATGGCATTAGGTGATGGCAGCATAGATGCCACCGCGATATTCACTTGGTTGGAGTTAAGGGGAGGTACAGAAAAAATATTACACAAGTGTTTTTGGGGGAACTTCCCCGATAAATAATATACAGTAATATACGAGAGTGGGATGCATGCTCAGTCATAATAATATCCGTCGCTGATAAACTTGATCATATATTCATCAATATGCCCCATGTCATCTTCATCAAACTCGATATCATCTTCCATCTGATCTAATGTAGTGTTGGCATTCGTCGGTGCAGGTGTATTGGAGTTAGATTTTGCGCCGTTAACTTCATCGAAATCTGCTTCATCTAAATCCGCCTCTCTGATGGCGACTTTTGCAGCAGCAGCATCGTCTGCATCTTCCGCTTCCGCCAACGCAGCAGTAAAGTTCTTTGGATTGTCGTCCGTCGCCAACGGCTTGACATCGACTCCGACTTGGTCTCCCAAGAGATCCGACACCGAAAGCTTTCCGAAGTAGTCCGTCGTGAAATCACCCTCCTGGATTACCACGTTATCCAACTGCCTCTTTTGGTTGGCTTTCTTCAAAATGTTCGATTCGATCGTGTACTCAGAGACAAATCTATAGATATGGACATCTCTGGTCTGACCAATTCTATGACATCTATCCTGGCATTGCTTGTCCATAGCAGGGTTCCAGTCGGAATCATAGAAAATAACTGTATCGGCACCGGTCAAATTGATACCCAAACCACCGGATCTCGTCGAAAGGATGAAACAGGTGATTCTATTATCGGTATTGAACCGTTCAGTCAAAATTTGACGGTCTTCAATCTTGGTGGCTCCATCTAACCGCATGTACCTATATCCATGATAATTCAAGAACAACTCCAAAATGTCCAAAACTTTGGTCATCTGGGTAAAGATCAAGGCACGGTGACCGTTATCTTTCAATTCTTGCAATAATACAGCCAATTTTTGTAACTTACCACAGTCATATTGCAACAAACTCTTGTCCGGAAACTGAATCGACATCTTTACCTGTGCCTGATGGAAGGGATTAGGAAGACTCAGGGTGTTGGCAATCAACTGTTGTGAGAGCTCTGGAGTGACTGCCGTGTATTTCATATCATTGGCAACCACCGCTGGAGTCACAAATGCATACTTCTCAATTGTATCGTACATCATCAACAGCCTCGTTTCCAAAGGTTTGATGATGTCATCCAAAGCATCAGATTCATAGACTGGTTTGGCCAAAGTCACCAAATTTAGGACATTACTACCATAGACAGGGGCTCTCAGACATCTCAAATTGTTCAAATGAATGGTATGTTTAGTATGAGCCAAAGCCTCTTCTTGTTCTCTGAACTTTTGATAGTCGTAATACTTCTCGAGGTTGTCATAATCTGGACCAAAGTCATTTGCTAACACTTTTAAAAGTTTTTCCGACTCTTTTTCCAACAAAGGTGCAGCGTTCAACCGTTTGAACGAGTCTGCATTGGAAGTGGTGAGATGCTCATTGTTTGTGAATTTCCAGTTGATCACGTCCAAATCTAGAGTATCGTTTGAATAGTTCAATCTCTTACGGACTACAAGTTCCTTTATGGTGAAATCAGACGCAACAGAATGTGACATCAGTAATGACGTCACAATAGGTCTCACCTCGAACAAATCAGGATGGTTGCAAACCTTCCTCAACTGCATCAAACAGTTGATAATGGAGAGGAAGTTTCCAGAGGCCAAGGTCTCTTTTGTCTGGGCTCTAGACATGAAATCGTCGTACAAGAATCTCTGTCTCTTGGATAAACGACAGTACACAACATGCTCATACTTCAAAGGCATCTGTTTCTCGACATCTGCCTTCAATCTTCTGAGCAAATACGGTCTCAAGACCTGATGCAATTTGGACACAGTGTTCTTAGTCTCCTGATCAGCTTCCAGAGACGATCCACCGCCTTCTACAATCTTATCTACAGGTCTCCCAAACCACTGCTGAAAATCTTGCAAATTGGCAAATCCAGCAGGCATAGATTGGTCCGCTTTAGTGGAAGGCATCAAGAAGTAGAGCAACGACCACAACTCCATGATACTGTTTTGCAACGGAGTACCGGTCAACAACAACCGGTGGTCCGTGTTGAAGTTCAACAACAGCTGCCATCTCTGGGATCTAAAGTTCTTGATGTTATGTGCTTCGTCCAAGATCATGTACTTCCACTTCTTTCTCCGGAAGGCATGTTGGTCGTGTACCACTAATTGATACGATGTTATACAGACATGGAACTGATCTGGATTGTTCCAGCCTTTTCTCTTCTCCTTTCTCTGTTGTGGAGATCCGTAATACGTCAACACTTTGAATCCAGGTGCAAATCTCTTGAACTCCATTTCCCAATTGAGCATCACAGATGTTGGGACAACAATAAGATGAGGTCCCCAGATCTGCTTCTCGCATGCGAGATATGAGATCAAAGAGATCGTCTGAATGGTCTTACCAAGACCCATTTCGTCGGCCAAGATTCCATTCGTGTTGTTGTTGTACAAACCGGCCAACCAGTTCAATCCTTGCTTTTGATAGATACGCAACTGCCCGTGCAAGAGGAAGGGAGTCGGAACATCCGGCACTGAATTGACTTGTTCATTGGTCAGTTCATCACTTTCTTTGCTGAGAATTTTATCCTTGGAATTCTCGTCTTCCGGTGTCGAAACAGAAGTCTCGGACTTGACGTCATTGTCTTCACTGTAGACACTTTCGTCGTCACTCTCCGGAACACCACCTCCAAATAATGAGGCAAGAGTTGGAGTTTTTCCCTGGGAATTACTATCTGACTCAGATCCAGAATCTTCAGATCCAGACTCAGAATCAGAGTCTACGTCACTGCTTGAATCTGACTCACTGTCAAGCAATGAATTACGGGGCTCTTCATTGGCAATGGCAGCTTTTTCTTCCTCGGTGATCTCTGTATACTTTGAAATGTCCACTTCTTCCACCTTGATGCCCTGCTTTGCCTTTTCTTGCTCCAAATGCTTGTACTTCTCCCTCAATGCCTCTACGGATAATTTGCTATCGTCTTCTTCCTCTTTCAAAGTGCCACTATGCAGGATGTCTTCGTCATCTGAATCTGACAAATTGTCGTCGCTTTCTTCGTTTTCATGATCACTTTCATCATCAGAATCTTCAGACGCAGGTGTCGTCTGTCTTGTGGTGGAATTGGATCTGTTGGTCATCTGCTGCTCCAACAACTGTGTTGAGTGTTCCAACATCTCCGACAAATGCTGCTTTCCACGCTGCACTCTCTCTTGTTCTTTCCTCCTGTCTTCCAAAATTTTCCAAGCCTTTTCGGCCTGTAACCACTTTCTCTTGACCATTCTTGCTGTTTCTCTGGCCATCTTAGCCATCTTCTGCTCGAATTCTTTTCTCTCTCTCTCTTTGGACATGGATTTCCGCTTGAAATGTACTTCAATCATCTGGGCGATTCTCTTACATCTCAGAGTCCGCTGTCTTCTGTTATCTTGGAACAACTTCAGCATATGTGTTCCCTGAGCAACGAGATGGTCGTGATGAGTCGGAAGTGCAAACATCTTGATCGGATCTTTATACGGATTTGTTCTTAAAGCCGGTTTAATCATCGTCAACTCTTCCCTTTGGTTCCAGTACGTTCTGTCAACGTTTTCTTCCAAATCTATACGAAGGGTTTTACTCTTTACGGCATTTCTGACTTTCTCCACCAATTCGTTCTGGCCCTGCAAGTACTTTTCATACTCTTCCAAAGACATATCTTCGTCTAAAGACTTGTAACTATCCAAAAACAGTGTGAGTGATGAGAATTTCGGTTTTGTTACGTGATCCTTGTCAGTAACTACAGGACGAGGTTCACGGACAACCAGTCGAATTTTACGCACATGTTTGTACGCATCGGCGATCGGCTGGTCAAATACTTCATCATCTGAGTCAAAGTCCGAGGGTCCTGAGTCAGAGTCGGATTCCGGCACCGATTCTTGCTTTATCGGCTTCTTTGGGCTGCTTTTCACAATCTTTTTACTCGATTTGGGCTTCTCTGGACTTGTTCTGCCTCTCTTGCGTGATCTGGACGAGGAAACCTGCTCGTCATCGGACTCCAGTACTTCTGAACGTCTTAAATTCTTAGCCAAAGGAGCCTGAACCGGCTCTAATAATCTCTTTACCTCTTTGTCCAATTCTTCTTGTAGAGGATGTGCCATTGGCCCACGTCGCAGGGTTCTTCTCCTCGATATGTTCTCGTCATTCTCGCCCAGTTCCAGCGCAATGGTCCAAAGATCGTGTTCTTTCTGCAACTCCTCATAAATAGACGTGTCTCTGTTGATATCCAGCGGGTCAAACGCCACCAATGAGGTGTAGTTCACCAACTGGAACAATTCATCGATTTTGCGCGTGTTGTCTGCCAAAATGTGAGTCAAATTCTCGCGGATCGTGGCCAGATCGCGTCCAGGTTTCACCACGGGTTTCCTGCTATTAAATGACTTGAAAATTGGCGATTCAGTGATCTTTTGAGGCCTTTTAACGGTCCCATTGGTTCTAGGAGGGATATCGATCAATGAAGTTTCCACCTCCGCGGGTCTCCGCACAATGTGGTTCTGCAGGTAATAATCCACTGGCGGTCTTCTCCGGGAGCTTCTCCGTGTCTGACCAGCATCTCCGCCTGTCAGGATCAACGTGTCCTCAGCGTTCTCCCCAGGCATCGCTATTGATCTGGTAAACAGACATTTCAAGATTAAATTTGATATTTTTTTTCTCCAATCGATTTGGTAGTGCATGAGTGGAGAATTTGGCACCTAGTGGCACGGAGTTTGTGTGGGGTCTTTTCTACATTTTTTGCGCATTTGAATGGCAGAATTATGGATAGAAAAACATGAAAATAAATCAGTGACTTTTAAACACCACTAAATCCATTGCCGTGATGATCCAGATAGCATCGATCGGAATCAAAAGAGGTTCTCTGCAGAGCGGCCGGCAGTTCATCAGAGCCACTGTGGGAAATCAATTACGGTTCAAGACCAAACCGAGAGAAAAACTCCCGCTCTTCTTCCCAAAGGAATACGAATTCGACTATAAAGACTACCCAAAAGTGGAGCCTGAGAATTACCAGTTCAGAAACCCGTATAAGAAGTATGACGATCAGCAATTGAGAAGAAACTTCGGAGAACCGTTGCATCCAAACCACGATTTGTTGGACATGTGGTCACCGGATGTGTACAACTTTGTGGACGACTACACCGCCTTGAGATGGTTCACTACATTCTTTCTGGGAATTGCCAGTGCTGCATATTTCGTGTGGTATTTCGAATTGTATCCAGAGAGACCTAATTTCCCAAGAAGTTATCCCCATGACGGATTGGCCAGGGATTTGGGTGCAAAGGACGACTCTGATCTGCATTTATACCGTACGAGAATCGACAAAACAGCTGGTGACACCTCGTTCTAGGCCATATTTATTCATATATTTATCTATTTATTTATTTATTATCTAACTCTTATTTATCTCTTAACCTATCTACGTATGCATCGGTGATGAAATGTTTATTCATAATATATACTTGATACTGATCATCATGGAAATAGCAAGAGCATTGGAAAAAAATCGAAAATTGTGAATACATACATGAAGTGATGATAGGTGCTTTTCCACTGCGTCAGTTTATAAAAGCAGTGTATTAGAATGGAATGATATGCAAATGAATCTGTCTTTGATTTGAAAGAGCAGGAAATGATCATTAGTGGAATGAGTTCAACTGGTTCAAAGACAAGTCTTGCAAGTTGAAATAATCGGAATTTTGATACGCCTTGACCTGATCATGTTTCGAATGATCATCCAAGAGATTTTGTGGAATGTAATCGTCATTATTGCCAAAATTGTAGTTCCCGTTGATAAATGTACTCTGGTCGAGGTATCCATTTTGGTTCGAATTTGATGAACTGTGGTTCATAAGACTCGTGTACAAGCTCTGTTGAGGTTGTTGTGGGGCAAACTGTTGTGGTTGCTGGAACTGTTGCGGGAATTGTTGTTGTTGTTGGTGTTGGCTGTATTTCTGTCCCCAGGCCAATCTCAACCGTGATGTACCAATCAAAAAGCCCTGCATTTCGAGCATTGCCCTCTCCAGATCTTGTCTATTTACATACTGGACAAATCCACAATTTTTCCCATCGAGCACTTTCGCATACACAATGTCTCCATAAACCTGGAAATACGATCTCAACTCGTCTGCACTGATGGGAACGTTCAAGCCCCCGATGAATATCGTGGTGTTGTTGGAATCCGTGAAGGGGTTCAACTGTGGATTGAACTGCTGAGAAATCAGTACTTTTGGCAAGCCTTGCAATGGAGTCTGGAGCTTGTTGATTCCGGAGGCAAGAGTACGCGGATTCATGTTCAGGGCGTTCTTTGTCGCAGTAGACACTCTGATAGGACGGCCGTTCAATATAGCGCTCTGCATCTCCAACAAGGCCTTGTTCTGTTCCAATTCGTTGGTGAATTTGACAAATCCGTAGCCCCGGGAGTTCCCGGTGATGGGATCGATCATGATCTTGCAGTTGCTGCAGGACGGATATTGGGACTGGAACAACTCAAACAACGACTTCTCCGTAACATCGGGCAGCAAATCGCCTACAAAGATGGAAAACTCCTGCAGTGGTTGTTGCGGCAGTTGTAATTGGCCAGCAGACGCCCAATTCAATTTGAACAACTTGTTTGTGCCCGGGATAGTAGCGCCGTTATGTGAGAGCAGTTGTTGTGCCAGTTGCTGTGAAGAAAACGATAAAAAACAATACCCGAGATTCCCGGAGCTTCCGGGGTTTTGTGGCACATTTCTGTTATAGATCACCTTGATCTGGACCAAATTTGTCGATTCCCCTACTGAGGCCCAAATCTGTTTGATGGCATTCTCGTCCCACCATTGGTCGAGATCCCCCATCCATAAACGGTGCTGTTGGAATCCATTGGTGCTGGGAGATCTGTAAAAACCGTTGCCGGAAGTTGCCTGTTGTTGTGAGTACAGATGATGAGGTGAAGGTGAAGAAGTGTCGCTGTAGGAATAATTCTGCTGCAAAAAAGCAGAAGGTGAAAACTGATCACTGGAACTCATTGCTGATCTGTTTGAGGAACAAATACCAGTAACAAATCGGTGTTTAGATCAAGTTTTTGATGAGTTGGTGGCGATAATCACTTGTCAGGTTTGAACAAAAAAATGATGATGACTTTGAAGTTTTTCTTTCCTCTGCGTTCTATTTAGAGGAAAATTTTTATAATTTTTGTCGATTTTCTGGAATTAAAATCCCTCTTTGAGTCCGGTTGGGGTTGGGATGGTTGGGATGAAGTGTTGTACAGTTCTGTACAATTGTTTGCGAATAGTAGGGTGAATTGGTGAAGAGCCAGCTGAGTTGAGTAATTTGTAGAATTCCCGTGGGAAATTGAATGCCGTTCTTCCGAGTAGACGTAAACGATATAACGGTGTAACGATTTATCTAATTATTTGAATTATCGATTTAACGATTTAACGATCTAAGGATGTAACGATGTAATTCTTTATAGTACACTCAATTTCTTACACTCCACTCAGTTTTTTGCTACTCTCGTTTACAATATTCGCCATTTCGGATTCTCTACAACAGTCTCAATCCGACGCGTCAATTTGCACTGGAACCTGTGCCTCATTGAGTTGAGTAAAAATTACTAAGTAGATCAAGTGGAATAGATCGGATAAGTTAGGATGCATCATCTAAACTTTGAGTTGTCACTGCCTCTTCGGTTGAGACTGAAGTTAAATTAAGGGCACATACAGGCTCGCAGAGGCTTAGAAAGCTAGTCTACTATCAGCTCAACTACTTATTCCATCAATGCCATTACTGTCCTCTAGCTACTGATGTTTCCGATCACTTGAAAGTCATAATTATAGAAACTTTTTCCTTCCGTGGATTCCGGAATTGGTCTCCACAAATAGAGCGAGACACTCAGCCTGCCAAGTTTTTTTGAGCACTCTTATTTCAGCCATTTGCTTTTGTATCTCTTTGGCCCTGTTTGAGTGAACCCGTGACCGCAGCAAACATGTTCCGTTGGTTCCATTCACTCTCTCGGCAACTCTTCTGTGGCTCGGTTCGGTAAAAAAAACACCCTCTGCAACATGCAAAAAGAAATCATTTTTCTTGTTCGGTCGATGCTCCTTCTTTCTCCCTTTTACCCCGGTGCACCGATGTGCAATACGGTTATGCCCTTCGAAGGGTCGAACTTGTGGGGACTTGGGATGGTGGTTACTATGGTGTAAAGCTCCAAATGGACGTCTTCACATCTACACAAGCACTAGATAATGAGCTCAATTATCCGGACCCTTTGATGCACGATTCAAGGAAATATATCACTTATTATGAACACTGAAACATAATAGTGCGCTTCGCCTCTTAAGAACGCCCCAGTTTTTCTAACCCCTTTTTTATTATCCTTCAATGTGGGACAAGAAAGATGCTCTGATATACAGAACAGAGAGGCTTACGATGTTGACTCTGAGAATGAATAACCTGATGAATCCAGACAAATGCTGGCTTCGAATTTTTGGAGTAAGCTTTTGGAGTCGGATAAACTTATATATGTAATATAACTAAACATTCGAAACCTACCAAACACAATTATCCCAAGCGGCACTTGTATGGGAATTCGGGTTTGTTGATGCGGCTAATGAAGTAAAAATCAAGAAAGCACATGATAACGACGTGATCTAGTACTTGTCTGCTATGGTCATATAAATATCCTGTTGTGGCAAAGTGACCTTACTGCTGTTGAGTTTGTTTCAATCACATTATCGCGTACCATCAGCTTTATCCGATATTACTCTAATTATTCAAGGTTGGGCCACAACCTGTTCAAGAGTAATCACATTCACAACGAATTGCACTTATTAGCTGAGCATCGTAATAACCGCATCTTCAGGTCTCAGCCCGATCTTTATTGTCCATGCCCCTTTCGATTCAAATGACTAACTAGTTTACTTTCTGATACGAGTCCTTACATCTTGATGGGAGGAATCAAAAACACAAAATTTTTGGGGAATCTGACATGGCTCCAGAGGTTTTGGAAACGATATACCCCTGGTGGAGGAATTGCACGCAAGAGGGGTTGTTCACAGGGATCTCGAATTTAAGAACATAGTAGTAACCCCTGAATTGGGGTAAAAATCATTGATTCCGAGAGATCTGTAATCACCGATGACAAGAAGATGCAAAATAAAGAGGTTGATTGGGCACAGCGGTACTATAACGGCGACTCGGAGTCAGTAGCCTCTTTTTATGTATAATTATTTGAACATGACGTTGCTTTTATTCAGTGTAATATCTGTGAAATTGTTCTGTATTCCCTGTATAAAGCTATTCATTTCCAAAGTCACATTATAGCCACTTGAGTGCAAGAGCTGTACCCTCCATTCCACAACAACGCAAAATACGTGAGCTTCAACTCTAGCATCCGTCTGCTGCACAGTGTTGACACCTCGAGTGATAAATGATTCTGCAGATTGAAAATCTCTTTGGGCTCGATGTCTTGGAATGCTGTGGCAGAAGCTGAAGAACTCAACAAACCTCAACAATTCGCCACTCCCTTTGAATTTTTCTCACGAAATCCCATGAACCCCAATTATTCTTTTATCACCTTCAAAGCTCGTTTTTAAAAAGGGGGCTAGCTGATGCCATTTTGAATTTTTTCCCTCTTCTCATTACGGAAAATTTTTTTCATCTTGAAAAATAATACAGATCTAAAGATCAAAAGGTTCACTAGCATCCAAGATGGTTAGGACAAATAGACAGGTGCTTACCGGTGGTAAGAAGTATTTTGATAAGCAGAAACTGAAACACAGAGTTGCGGAAGTGGTGTTTGACAAAGATGCCAGAAAAGAATACTTGACTGGGTTCCACAAGAGGAAAGTGCTGAGACAGAAAGCAGCTCAGGAGTTCAACCAAGAGCAAGAGAGGTTGGCAAAGATTGAAGAACGTAAGAAGATCAAAGAGGAGAAACAGAAGGATTTAGAAAGACTGTTGGACCAATACAAGAACAATGTGAAGGATTTGACCGGTGTTGTGAGTGATGACGAAGATGAGCAGAAAGACTCAGATAGCGAAGAGTGGACTGGATTTGAAGAAGCCAGTGGAGAAGAATCAGAATCGCTGCGAGAAGAAAGAGTAAAAGGAATATTGAAGAGAAAGGAAGTATACCAATCGTCGCTGCCGGCTTTGTTACCGGGAGTAGTTGCAGATGCCGATGAAGTGCTTACTACAGAAGTTACAATAGAGTCGATGGACCCTAATGGCGATATTGCCTCGGTTGCACTGTCCAATTTTGTCGATTTGACGAAATCTAACGAGATTTTAAAAGAGTCGATAGAACGTGCTAGGAAATACGCAAAAATCCTGGGAGGATCTGTCAAGCCTTCTAAGCCAAAGAAGAAAAAGTTTAGATACCTTT
Source organism: Nakazawaea sp. yHDR128 (assembly GCA_030571255.1). Lineage (NCBI taxonomy): Eukaryota > Fungi > Ascomycota > Pichiomycetes > Alaninales > Pachysolenaceae > Nakazawaea > Nakazawaea sp. yHDR128. The sequence goes on along the minus strand of JAJLXL010000009.1, from coordinate 945,956 downwards.
CCAAAGCTGAGAGAAGGGAGAACACACGTAAAGAGAGAAGCAGTAAGAGTAAAAAGAGAGATTGAGCTCACTATGATGAATGAAATTAATTTTTTTTTCTATTGAATGTCCTGTAATGCTATTGCACCCCCTTCTTCTGCACCTCTCATCTTGTTCAAGTCGCCGTTGAACATCTTTATGTACTCTGTTTCGAGCTTGATGAACACCCATACCCATCTCCTTAAGATCTCCAAGATCTCCAACACAAAGAGCCCCAATTCCGAGTCGTACAACGTGAACAAAAGAGTCTTGGAGCCCAAGTTGGCAAATACTCTCACGATCCAGATGTACCTTAAGATGAAATCAATCACTATGGCTCCGTGGTAAAAACTTGACACATTGAACATTAACACAGATCTCAAGAGATTACGTTGCTGTTTTGATTCCGAGATCAAGTAGTGGAAAAACTCGAAATTCCAATCGATCATGATATCCCAAATGATGGAATAGGTAGAATTTATAAAAGAGGCCAGATACCAGTACAGCATCGAGCCACCTTTGTTGTACTTCAAATAAAGTGTCAGCAACACCGGGAGGTAACTCGTGCTATACTTGAGCGCATTTAAAGCGTGCTGCCTGTTGTGTGTGGCGGAATATTCCAAGATACACTGTCTCAATCTAATAGTGCTGGGGTAGCATGAGATCAATAAATCCAAATAAAAAGTGGTGCCAAGAGACCTGTTTAACATGATCTCGTTCTTTGTCAAATTGGGAAGGGAAGTCTGGTTCGTGAAGAGATGCGAGTTCAAAATGTGTAAATCCACCACCACTTTGGAGTAAGAAGTCAAGGTATCCGAGAGTAAAATGTCATTATTTCTCAAGTTGGTGTTGATATTCCCGATCAAGATCCGCTTGAAAGTCTCAAAAATACGCCTATTTTCGGCAGTACTCAAAGGGTACATCAACAACACAAAGATCACAATGAGATTGAGGTAACAAAACACATCCAATATGCATATAGAGTTGTCCTCATCTTTTAAATAGTAGTTTCCCAACAGTAAATAGGCCATATAATTGGCCACAGTCAACAATGTGATCCTTAATGGGACAGTGAATCTGTATTTCACATCCTGCTGTTGTGGCTGCAATTTCAAGACTTGTAACACGTCGATCTTGTGGTCATAACAGAATTTGCAATTTAACGCCCAGAGCCAAATTCCAAGATTCACCAATATGATACATCTGAAGGGCAAGGGGAGATAGATGTCGAAAGTGGACAACTGCTGTAACGTGTCATCCAAGGGAAGTGTTGGAGGCTCTTCTATATCTGCCATTTTGCGGCTTCCAGCGTCCTCCAGCGGCTTGTTGTGGTGTCGTTACTGGTGAATGGGTAGTCAGTGGTGTGTTTACTTTGGAATTTTTTCGTCGCTTGATTTTCTCAGGGGAAGATCTGGGCAGGGCAGGAAAAGGGGCAGGAAAGGGGCAGAGGGTAGTGAGCATTGGGCAGGTATTTGACAGTACAAGAGCATGGTGCTCTAGAGGACACTGAATACGCAAGACTAAAGAGCTTCCGGTAGGCATCACATTGAGAAAGATCTGTCTACTTTAAAGAGCATTCGCTCGGCAGATATCAGACGGTATAATAACTTTAGGATGCTCTACACCATAAGAGCATTTACAGGGCAGAAGCAGGGCATTTATAGGGAAAATATCCATACTAAAGAGCGTTTATAGGGCAGAAAATAAACAACTTCACCGGGCAAATATCGCATTTGGGCAAATCTACAACAATTCATGTTTGGATCACTTAACTATACGCTTCAGGCGCCCCATGAGTAAACCCACAGAGCGCTTTCGGTTATATTTAATCATAGAAGTTCATGATTAGCATGAAAATTTGGAACATCATCAGCATATCGTTATATCCAAACATGGACAGTATATACCGGGCCAATCATCGCATCCACGATCAAGTCTCCCTTCCACCACTGTGCGAGAACGACTTTATCATTGGATCACCATATGCGGTGTCAATCTGATGCGTTAGTTAGTATTTTCGCCATCAAGACGTGGCAGCGGTGCAGCGATTATTGTATAGGTTCAGAATTTTCAGTGTTTGGCTTTCAATCGAATCGGTCATTATGTATCCGTTTGGGGCGACATCTTTGTCATCAGTGTATACGTCTCATCGTCTGTGCTGTTTTGAGTTGATCTTCACTTACTGAGCACGGTATGTTCCATCCTGTCATACAATCATACACATTGAGGATCTGTTTTGAGATTGAAAATTTTTCTCAATTTATACCCCTGGAATTGAGTCCAAATGCACGACTATGCGCTTAGGTCTTTTTGCAGTTTTCGTATATAAAAAGGAGAGGCGATGAGGTTGATTTGGCACACCGATGGCGGACCTGGACACCGAGAAAGGCGATAAAAAGCCCGTCCGAGCTGAGGTGAGCACCACCGCAGAATCCCGGTTCACTTGGAAACAGTTTTTGGACTTGAACAGCCCCGAAAAGTCCCATAATACACCGTTACTGGTCATCGCACATGTAGATGTGAATGCGTTCTTTGCCCAGCTGGAGCAGTTGAGGCTCGGCTTGTCGGCCAGTGACCCGGTTGTATGTGTACAGTGGTCAAGTCTTATCGCCGTTTCATATGCGGCGCGGAAATTCGGAATCGGCAGGATGGACTCGATCGAGTCGGCACGTCGGAAATGCCCCAATGTGATAGCAGCGCACACAGCAGTTTTCAAGAAGGGCGAGCCCAATTGGACATACCATGAAGCCGGCGTGCTTCCGAACTCCGAGACCCATAAGGTGAGCTTGGATCCGTACCGTCGCGAGAGCAGAAAGATGATGCGGTTGTTCAGATCGCAGTGTGATAAGGTGGAAAAGGCAAGTGTAGATGAGAGTTTTATGGATTTTGGCCGCTTGGTCTATGACAAAGCGGTAGAGTTGTTCCCGGAGTTGCGGAATCTACCCTCTGATGTTAATACTAAATTACCCCCGGTTCCGGAAGTGTTACCGGCCGGTTGCGAGTTCAAGGGTGAAGTGATACATAATGACGAGCCACAGGAGACAAAAGACGGAGATGTGCGATTGGTCCAAGACTGGGACGACTTGTTCATCTTGTTTGGATCAATGATAGCACATGATATTCGTAGACTTATCGAGGACGAGTTGGGTTACACCACGTCGTGTGGTGTCAGTAGAGTGAAAACCATATCTAAATTGGCTAGTGGGTTCATCAAACCCGATGCCCAAACTGTTGTAAGAGCCTCGCTGATTCCTAATTTCTGCGACAACTTTGAGATCTCGGATTTCTGGAGTATGGGTGGGAAGATCGGTAATATGATGCAACTGAAGCTATCTACACCTTCTGAGGGGTCGGTGCGGTATATAAGGGACCACTTCTCACAGAACGACTTGCTCTCTAGATTGCTGCCAGACACTTCGTTGGCAAACCAGTTGTATAAAATGGTGAGAGGCGAATTGTACACCCCATTAAACCTCAGGACCGATATCAAGTCGATGGGCTCGACAAAAAATTTTAGGGGTACAACTGTGTCCTCTATGAAAGACATAATCGACTGGATGCCTGTGTTCTGTGGAGATGTCTTGCAGAGAATGCTTGAACTTGACGAGGAAAGCGGTATCTTAAGCGGAGACACTTCGAGACGGATCATCCGGAGACCTAAAACGGTCACTATCCACTTCAGGACCGCGGAATTCCAGTCTTTCTCGCGGCAATGTAGTCTTCCGCTTCTCCTGTCGCTTGAAAAAATTCACGACTTGATTTTAAGTAATGGTTGTAAGTTGTACGAGACTGTGGTGGAGACCTGGAACGAGCTTCTGCACGGAAAACTCTTCCCGTTGTCACATTTCGGCATCGGGGTCACCAATTTCGAGGAAATGGATTTGACACGGAGTATTGATGATTTTGCCCTGAGGGGTTCAGATAACACCGATGTGATACTGTCGATGTTTGCCGAGCTTTCAGAGGCAAACCGTGGTCTGGCAGTACCGGTGCCGACAAAAACTGTTTCCAAACCTTCAATTCTCGATAAATACGTGTCGGCATCAGGCCGCGACAACGAGGCTTCTCTGGATCCTAATTACTGTCCCAAATGTTTGAAAGTGATTTTCGACGAAGACATGTCAAGTCATAACGATTATCACTATGCATTGCAGTTGTCTCGGGAATTCGCAAGCCCGGAGGCACCAGAGACTCCAGAGCAGCGCCAATCTCCACACACATCCAGCAGAAAGAAGAAGCGGAAACTCGATAAGGGCCAATCGACGTTGCCCTTCTTGAAATGATACCCCCAATTATTTGTATATTATGTACACTACCTTTTTGACGATTCCTCATGCGGATGAGAAAAATAAATTCTGATCTTGATAAATAGTGGAGACAAGTAGTATTAAAGTGGTTCAACCGACAGGCGCCATGACAGAACCACAACCAGAGCACCAGAGCTTTACATTTGCAGATGCGCCAGCAATTGGTAAGATTCCTTTCCGTATCAATAGGACCGAAGGTGAGCATTACTAACGAAAACAGTGAGAGCACACCAAAAAGACTCATATTTCGAGTCAGTAGTCAAGTCCAAGGTTCAAGAAGTGCTACAGATATTCCGTGGACAGCGGTTTGTCAATACCAATCCCGCCGAGATCACAGTGCTATCCAAAGCAATTTACCTCAGTTTAACCACGCTTTTGGGGTCCAAAACACTAGGAGAAGAGTACACAGACTTGATTTATGTGAACAGAGATGGCAAAAGACTTCCGAAAGTGGTACAAAGATTGGGATTTATCGTGTCGTATCTGATACTACCGTATATAGTGTCCAAAGTGTTGAAAAGATGGGCAAAAACTGGCCAAAATGACGACTCTGACAACGCTAACGACGAAGATCTCCCACATTTCAAGAAATGGGTGTCCACACTCTCCTACAATTCGGTCATTGACACTGTTTTGAACCTCCACATTGCATTATTCTATCTCCACGGCAAATTCTACCAGATTTCGAAGCGGGTTTTCGGATTGAGATATGTTTTTGGCCATAAAGTAGACCAATCTCTGGACAATGGCAGTTACGAAGTGCTAGGGTTCTTGATCTTGGTGCAGTTCATCTCCAAAGCCGTTAACAAATTCAAAGATTTCAGTAAAGAAGAGGAACAAGACCATACGGAATTGCTTAAAAGTGCTAATTTCACTAACGTTACTTATGGCGCAAAAAGCGAAGGTGAAGATTTGGATTTGGCAAACCCTAAGACACTTCCCTATATACCAGAAGTGTCGCGGAAGTGCATGCTCTGTCTCGAATACATGAAAGCTCCATCGCTGGCTCCATGTGGCCATACTTTTTGTTGGCGTTGCATCATCGATTGGTCACGTGAGAGGCCAGAATGTGCTCTTTGTCGTCAGCTGTTTGAGCAGCAACAGATCATCACCCTACGGTAGGTGACTGCATTTTCTGAAATCACCATCTTTGTTGATAGCTGTTCAAACAAGCTCTGTTTTCTTCAGCAACAGAGAGTAGCAGCAGATGCTCACTAACGATAATTATTGAATACATTCATGGAACGAAGTCTGCTTTCTCAGCACAGATAATCACTATAATGGTTCATTTTATGACTACAAGGAGTAACTTTTGTGTGTAGCAACAGATCATAGACTTGTTTTTATTGGATACCAACTTCTCAGTCTTAAATCCACGATACTTAGTTACACATCTGTTTCATTGTTGATGCCCACATGGAATGTCATCTGTTCATCTTACCCCACATGAAAAAACATCTGTTCATCTTATATACCCACATGGAATAACATCTGTTTCTTGTTCTTCTTTTTGCCTGTAGTTGGAAGAGACTGGTTAAGAGATTCCAAGTCCAAAGAACTGGACTGTTCTGGACCCCAGACTCCAGGATCTGTACGAATAGGATTGACTCTCGGTGGTTTCTTGATCGTTTTTGTCGGCAAAGCCGGGAATTTTGACTCGTCTTGTGGTTTCGGCGATGCTTGTTTCTTTGTAGGCACAGAGAGGTAAGAAGGCTTGAAACTCTGGTTGGAAGTTGTCGTGTTTCTCTTGATCACCAGGACTTTTTTGTAATTCGATCTCGGTAGCGTGGTGGTGTAACTGATCACGTTGTTGCTGAGAGTCACTGGAGCGCCTGCACTTGGAAGAGCCGGGAAATTGGAGTCTCCATTGGCCAGTTTCTTGTTAGATTTTGGAGTGGACAGGTTCCAACTGCCGTGGAATGCGTGACCTGAAGCTCCCAATGCCGGGAATCTCTCTTCCACTACCGCCGAAGTCTTTGAAGTCAACTTCTGGCTTGCTTCTACTAACCTTTTCCTCCTGAGCGAGTTGTTCTCGAACAATTCCGAGAGTTCAAATACCAAGATTTGCAAATCGGAGTCACTTGTAGTGGAAAAGATCTCTTTGTACTCTTTCACCAAATCGTCCGCTTCTAGCTTGTAATTTTCATACTTTTTATTCACAGCTTTGAACTTTTCCACAGCTGAAGCATTGTAGTTCAAGTAGTGTCTTGCCCGCTCTTCAAGACGCATTTTTTTCAACTCTACAGAGTCCACTTCACCTTCATCATCTCTAAAACCCTTTGGCAATCTGTTATCTCTGGAATTGGGGACCGTCGATAGTTGTGATCCGAATCCCTGGCCATTGAAGCCTCTACGAGGAGCACTGTACCCAATTCTGCCAATGCTCAACAAGTTTTTGTCACCTCCGAAAATGTTTTTGTGTTCTTTCAACATATGTGCTTTCAAGTCGAACTCGTCCATAAACACGACGAATTTCTGATCGAGACACGTCTGGACGTTGCAGACGTAGTGCTCATCCCGGAAATGCTCACTCAACTTGTCGTAATTACGGAAATACTGCGGATTGGAGGCGTCTATCTGGTCGCACACGTGACACTTCTCGTGTTTCTCTCTCAAGTGCACAAACAACTCGTCGTCCGAGTAGAACCGCTTCCCCGTGCAGAATTGGCACATCGGATGGCCCTTGAATCCGTCCTCATCACCTTTGGACTTGTGCCTCTGGAGCTGGTCGTGGTAGTACAACTTTAACTCCGATACAAACGCCTTCTTGTTCATGGCACATATATCACAGAACTGTTTGTCGTGCAGTTGCTTCACGTGCTCATTTAGCTGCTTGAAGTTCCTGAAAATGGTGCGGTCATGATGCTCTTTACAGTGTTTCATGGGACAGATCAACTCCAACAAGTTCAAAGTGGACTTCAGGGCGTTTTCAGACGTGAAATCGATCCCGAATTCGTCGTTGAAAACACGCAACGAACTCTGCGGTATCTCGTCGAATTTCTTGTGGATGTCTTCGGAAATGATGATCCGGATGTTCTCGGTTCTGCACACAAGACATATGTTCTTGTGGTAGAGCGCCCGTTGCCTGAAGGTGCAGAGATGGCAAGTGGTGTGGCTACAGGGAGATAGCGCGGCAAATTCGATCCTCTCTGCACAAATGACACACTGTTCAGCCTCGTCGATCTCTTGTTCCTGGGCAGTTTCAGAGGCCCTTCTCCACTTGACGGTGCTGGGCCGCTCCCGGTAGTTTTTGCGGTCATTTCTCACCACTTTACCGATCTTGGGCTGTTCAGACATGATTTGAGTTTGATTGGTGTGGTGATTGCCTGTGTTGTAATAGCTTTTATGTGCTCCAGTATGCTCCAGAGTGGTGTGGTGTGGTGTAGTGTTCTCTAATATGATCTAGCCCACTCAATATGCTCTGGATAGCGGTTACTGCCCTCTCGTACCGCCCCTGTGCTTTGTAATCGGCGCCTATCTCTTACTCTCTCTGACAAAATTTTTCAGTGCGCACCTAGATTTTTCTCCCTGAGCCGGGGAATTTTCAGCTTGAGCTGGGCCATTTTTTCTGTCTGAATCCCCTTGAGCTGGGGAACTTTTTCAGCCTGAGCCAGGCATTTTTTCCGTTCAAGCCAGGCATCGGAAGAGCAAAACACCACTAAACAGCCCAAACACCACGATATGAACATAAGTGCCACTTTGAATGTGCTGAGACTCGTCTGGAGTCCTCATTTGTGTCTTCCGCAACTAACTGCGGCAAATTTCAACGAACTCGAGTTCCCATTGCACAAATCAATCAAGGCAGTAGTGGTGGACAAGGATAACTGCTTTGCCAAAAACCATGACGACAAAGTGTGGCCGGAATACGAAGTGAGTAAGGAATCGGACTGGTTACAGATCAATACTGACATATAAAGGCCAATTGGGAGAGGTTAAAGACTGCTTATCCCGGCGCTAGGCTTCTCATAGTGAGCAATTCCGCGGGTACTAATGACGACGTGGGGCATCTGCAGGCGCAAATTCTCGAGTCCTCAACTGGCGTAGAAGTGCTCCGGCACTCTACGAAGAAACCGGGCTGCCACGGCGAGATTATGGACTATTTCTACAAGCATAAGGTCGTGGATGGGCCGGCTGAGGTGGCTATCATCGGAGATCGGCTCTTTACCGATGTCATGATGGCAAATCTCATGGGCTCGTATGGGGTGTGGTTGAAAGATGGGGTGAAGAGGAGCGAGAGCGTGGTTTGTAAATTTGAGCGGCAGTTGTATGGGTATTTAACGAACCAGCGGGTTTGATAAGATGGGAAGTGAAGAATACACGATCACGTGATAAGCACGTGATTTTGTGTCGTCGTTGATGGTAGAATCTTGTTTTTTCCACGAAGTAGTGCGCAGAATATTGAGTCGTAGCAAATTGGGGATAATTAATGTTTGTATTCTGCTCCTTTTGACAATGTATTGAACTGGTTGAATTCGACTGGATAGCTCAATGTCAGAAACTAGTGCTACTAAAATGAATTTGCTGGACATCGAGGCTGACCCGTTTGTCCTGAAGGTGAGGGAAGAGCTCCAAACCTTTGAATCTTCTAGGGGATTAAATGCGGCGAAAGCCTGGGATGATTGGGGGTTCATACTGAAAATACAGTTGATGTTCAAGGGACTGGGGTGGTCTGCAAAATTCGCCTTTCTTATGACATTTGGATACCCGATGCCTGATCAGAATCAAGTGAAACAAAAGTCAATGCCTCTCGAATCTAGCACCGAAACTAAGAAGGCACATGCAAATGGATTCAAATTAACGGTCGAAGGAACGGAAATAGATCTGGCTTGTTTGCATTGGGGACAGGTACAAAAGTTTTGCTGTGATGTCTTTGAGGACGATGGAGAAAGGCCGCTGAATGTGTTCAAAAAAGAAATTATTGAACCAGCATTTGAGGAGGGACTCCTAGTTGATCATTTCAAGTATTCTGATGATGGGCTAGGTGACAGGGATGACCCGTTCGGTCAGGAATCTCAAGTCCAGATTGGTTTACATAGTCGTATTTACGACGTTTTACTGAAGTTCGTGAGGTTCAAACTTAAGGAACATATAGATGCCATGAATTTTAATGTTTTGAACTACATGGAGGAAAAAGGGATCATCGTGCAAATGGCTCCTAGTGAGCGTTCCTCATTGCTTAGAGTTATTTGCTCGTCCGTGGGTATGGCTCTAAGCAAAATGGGATATCTGAACATACCAGATTTTGTCGCTGGTTATATGGATGAAAACGGTGACATTATCTCAGTTGCCGCTATAGGGGAAGTGGAGTTCACCTCAAATGATTTGTTCTCCATCTACAAAAGTGTCAGGGCGTTTCTGCGTGGTCGAAGCCGCAGAGAGTTTTTCAAATCTATTCTGGATCCTACTTACAGAGCCGAGACCAAAGGCTCTGAGTATAGAGACCTGGTTGAATTTGGTAGAACCGTTATCAAACTCACCACTGCAGCTGTCCATGCTGGGACCACAAGAATATTTCTATGCGATTTTCACTACACCTTGTTCATCGAACTTGATGAGAATTTCATCATCGAACCAGACAAATTTGACCAATCTTATTTGGCAATCACTGAGAAGATGACATTTTTGAAGGGTAAATATACTTGGGTTCACCGGACGGAAAACATACGTCTGGCCTACACTGCTTTTTTGCCGCCGGACAAAGACACAGCAGGTAGACATGAAGAATTCCAAAGCCATGCTCTCGCACACGTTAGTGCATTAGCCCAAGAGGTGAAAAGAGCCTGGATTGAAAGAGGACAAGCTGCAAGGATGGCGAGATCCAGTGGAGGAAATCTGTCAACCCAACAGTCATCTGGGACTTCAAGTCATGAGACTGGAGGTCACGCGCAAAATGAGGGTGAGCAGTTACTGAAAGTGCTGGAATCGAGGTCTCCCGAAGCTGAGGTTTCGTCTTCTTTTAAAACTTCTGAGGGTGAAACTACTCACTCAGATTTACATTCTTCTCCGATTGCCCCTCCCTCTTCTGCAAAGAATAAAAGAGGCTATCAGGGAGACTCCGAATTGAAAGAGAGGAAAGCTCTCAAGATGCCTAGAGAAGTACCCGGCTTTACATCTTTTGATGTTTCGGTTCCTACTCCCCCATCAACAGCTAACTCTGGTGAGAGCTTTGAGTTCAACCCCGAATTCATGATTAAGGAGGATTATGTCGAGATCCCTGACGTGTTGGTAAATCCTTTGAAAATCGGCTCTGGCTCCGACTCTCAAGTTGTCGTCATCAACTCCAATGAATTCTTGAAGCAAATTCATTATGGAGCACACACCCTGCCTCCAACGGGATCTTCTTGTGTCTTGAAAGTTTTCGACCCCAAATACGTTCGGGGTCCTGAACATGAGGACGTTTTTGAAAAAATTTGTAATGAGTATGGTGATTGTAAGGAGGCTTGTATTCAAGAGTTGAAAGCTTATGAGAGATTAGGAGGAGATTTCAGTGTTGTGCCTCGAGTCATAGCATACGGAGCAATGGTAGACCTCCATGTTTCGATTGGAGAAGTTCATTGGCGTTTAAGTGGTCCTTACATCTTGATGGAAAGGATTCAAAAAAATAAACATTTCGAAGAAGCTGATATGACCCCAAAGTTTGTGGAAGAGAACCTTATACCCCTGGTGAAGGAATTGCATGCAAGAGGGGTTGTTCACAATGATCTCGAGTTTAGGAACATTATCGTAACTCCTGAATTTGAGGTGAAGATTATCGATTTCGAGAGATCTGTAATCACTGATGACAAGGAGACGCAGGATAAAGAGGCCACTTGGGTACTGGGGTACTATAACAGTGATTCGGAATGAGTGCCCCATTTTTTCATATACTATTTTTCAAACATGAAGCTGTTTTTGTTAATTTCAGAATAAGTTTATCTCTAGGTCTAGTGCGAGGACAGCGGAGCTTCGGGCAAAGAGCGAAAGAACCCAGAACTAAACTGATGTGGAATTATGCGCTTCTGCAAGAGCGGTCCATCCACCTTTCTGTTTGACTTTGTATTCTTCGGATAGACTTTGTATTCTTCGGATAGATTTTGATAGGACACACTTTTGGATTTTATGTCACTCATCTCAGTATTCACAGCTTGAGCTTTAGGCAGAATAACAGAAGTAGTGTAGCGTCTTATCCAGCTCAAAGGACTCACACTCACCTCACGCTGTTCAGCTCAGATAATCTGATACATAGAAACTGGAAGTCGCTCGTGCGTCAGCCACTTTCAAATCCACAACTGTCATTTACAACGCACCAATTAAATAGAACAAAATAATACAATTAAACAATTAAACACAAAAAAACAAAAAGGGGGTAATTTTCAAAAGGAATCAAAATCAAAATCAAAATCAAAACCCCTCAAAGATATGCCATGAACAATGTGTCAGTAGAGGCGAGATTACGAGGGTTCACAGCTTGCGCGATCAAATCGAGAACATGCTGCGAGACAAGGACCTGTTTATCAGGATCTGAGCCCTCACCGGCAAGTCTGGCCACACGCTTGACGATCAATTCAACGTTTACACGAACAATCTCACGCAACTGTGGGTCTTGAGCACTTGGACGATGCTGTTGTGTGAACCACGAAATGATTTCATCACGCACAAACAAACTCAAAAACTGCTCCATGTCATACTCCGGATCTGCCAAACTCTTGGCAATGGACAAGATATGGATCGACAAAATTCCCTCCAAACCGGAGTCTCCAATGAGTTTCTGTACATTTGGAGTCAAACGGAATGGAATTGCTTCCACGTTGTGGAACAAAGGTGCCGCACGTTGGTTAGACGCATCAAGACTACTGTTTTGGTACGCGGTACTCGACGTCCTTCCACAGGCAACTTTGAATGGGAGCATCTCGGAGGTGTACACGTTACCAGAACCCTTGTTGATGTGGATCTTTTGCGGTTGACGGCTGTTGATCGACATCATATAGGTGGTAAAGATGAAAGCGGCGTACTGAGACGTGAACTGCTTTCTAAACAACCAGAAATCTTCAAACTTCGGATATAACTGAGTGAAGTAGTCTCTGAGCACGGTGCTTGGTACAAGTAATGTCTGGATTCCAGACAAGATCTCGCTTCTGATGCTCGACAAGTCTGGTTTTGGCAAACGAGGATCAAATGCAGCACGCAATTTTTGAATATTGTAAGCAAGGGGCTCGTCACGGTTCTGGCCCCTCTCATTACAGAATTGCTCATAGATAGAGAGCATGCTGACGTATTTACCGTCGTCAACCAAGATTCTGATGTGTGGTGACAATGGGATTGCTACAGGTAACGTGAACTGGATATTTCTACGACGAGTCTGTACTTTGTTCGAAAGCGCATCGTTGAACAATCTGAACAACTGGAAGATGCGCTCCTCACGACGGCAATGGCGTGCAGCTGGGAATTGCACCATGAATGGATGCAAGCTACCGTCATGTCCACGGATGGTTATCCGCTTGTAACAAGCCGCAGTGCCACGGACCAACTCGACTTCGGGCAAGAATCTCTCAATCTTGATGAAATGAGAGTTGTTGTCCTTGTTCAAGAGGTACTGCCCTGGAACTTCCACGTCCTCGAATTTCTGGTGGTGGAAGGCACTGAGATGCGGACAAAGAGTCTCAAGATTGACTTTACTGAACCTCCTGTCCAACTTGGACTCCATTCTATCACGCCATTTGCGCAAACGTGAGATGTACTGCTCTAAGTTGGGCTTTGAGGTGATGAAATCTTGGTCAAACTCGGCTCTGATGTGCCTTGGTAAGACTGTTTCCGAGAATTTCACGATACTGGCCTCGGTGACTCCACTGAGCTTGGCATTTTGTGCCGGGTTGCCCAAACGGTTCAAATACGAGACCCCGTCGTTGTAAAGAGCCACTACAAGTCTATAGACGTCTTCGTCACTACTGCACTTGAACTTCTTGCTGATCTGGTCCACCAAGGACTCCAAAGAGAGTGCCAACAACGGGTATGCGGTCTTGAGGATACCCATGATCTCGTCTACGTAGTCCAAAGGTTTTGGTGGTTTTGAACTAGCAGCGGCAGGAGATGCGGCACCACCTGGAGCAGCAGCAGCAGCTGGAGATGCCGATTGCGCTGGGGTCTTTGCCAGCAAGCCATTGGCATTTGCAGTTGCACCATTAGCGTTGGCAGTCTCGAGCACTGCGAAATCCTCTCTAGTGGTTCTGAGCTGGAAGTGCAATGCCTGAGGATACGATCTCGCCATGGTGATGAGGATCTGGCGCACGAGCTTGGCCTCATTATGAGACAACGAAGTGAGCAACTGCGGGATGAACGTGATCCAGTACCACACTGGGATCTCACCACGGTAGCTCTCAAATGCCGAGGCAAGAGTGCCCGTCGAGTCATCCAAACTGATCAACCACAAGATTCTACTCAACAATTTACGAGTTTTACCGTTTTTATACAAACCAGCAGCCTGCAAGTAGCAAGAGATGGCGTTATTGGCGTAAAAGATGTCATCCGGGCTCTCTTTGAAGCGACGGTCGTTAAAGAATCCCCATTCTGCCCATGCTTTGGGCAAATTGAGGTCGATTTGCACCGCCGTGGCAAAAGCCTGGTTGGCCTCTTCCTTTGCGTTCAACTTGGCCAAGAACATTCCCTTTAAGGTGAAGAATTCGGCCTTCTGCTGCGTCGCAAAGTACACGAGATTGGTGTTACTGATAACGTCGAGACCGGTGTTCAATTCGTTCGGTTTCTGGTAGTGACACTTGGCCTGCTCACGGAGCTTCAAGAACAGCTCCTGGATCTCAATGTTTGGAAGAGTGTAGATCTTCGTGAGCTGGTTGATGCACACCTCGGGCATGTCGTGCTTACGAGCTACATGGGCGAATCTGTTAATCACCCAGGCGATCTCGTGGTAGCCACGGTACGCATACGAATTGGCATTGCTGCTACCGTTGGACTGCTGTAAGGCAGGAATAAACGGCATGTACACCTTGTTGATGACACCGAAAGCGTGCTGACGCCATGTGACAAGGTCGTTCCAGATGTTGATGTCGTCCCAGCTGTTGGGTAACCGCTCTCTCCACGCCTGCAAGACTCTCTTCAACTCCTGCGACTTGACATCGAGGTTCTGTGCAGTTGTCGAGATCAAACTTCCGTACACTTGGCTCGCTTCCATGAACTCAACATACTGCTGGAACGTGTGCAACAAGCTCACGTGCGCAGTAGTGAATTTTTCAGGTAATGAGAACCATTTACGTAAGGCAAGTTGAATTCCCTCGTCACAGTAACGGGAAACCTCTTGCAACGAATCCTTCTGTTGAGCAAAGCCCTGGAGACAGAGAAACGTCTGGAAGACTTGTCTACGAGGAGTCGGAACGTCCATTACGGTTTTTACAGAGTGATCCAATGCTTCTTTGTCGTTGGTCCAGTCGGCGACTCTCCAGCCACATTCGAGCAAAAGATCGGTGAAACCTTCGTGTTTGGCGAGTTCCGTCAAGATTTCCCAGTGCTGGAGCTTTTCAGCACACATTATCCAGTTGTCTTCCCACAACGAGTATTCAGACTCGCTGAATGGAAGCGTGCCACTACGAGCTTTGATCTGCGCAGCTTCGTACAACTGCGAGGCCTTTTCCCAGACCCCGATCTGCTCGTAGAGCAATGCTCCGTTGGTCTCGTTGTACTTGGCGCGTCTTCTCCACAACCCGTAGAACATGTCGTCCTCTTGCAAGTTAGCGTACATCTCCAACAAGGCGTCCTGGTTGATCTGGCGCACCTTGTCGTTGTCCACAACGGGGTTGGTGTCGAGATCTTCGAGGATTTTGATCGACTGGTACCAGCCGTTGAAGTTGATGCCGAGATACTTGATCAAATGCGGTGGTAATGTGATGTCGGAGCACCGGGAAATGCCCTCCAACATCGAGATCACCACATTGGGTCTCGTATCCTGTTGACGGATGTGGTACTCTTTGCTCAAGAGCTGGATAAGACACCTCTTGAAGTCCATCTGGTCGTGCCGAGATATGGACATGTACGCTACGGGGAAGAGACTGATCCAGGCAGAATGGATGGTCTCAGCACTCTGGTACAAGAGATCTGAGAGGGGTTCGATGAGATCCGTGGCCCTGATGGACAGGATGCTCTGGAGAAACTGCACACTTCTTTCAATGAGCAGTTTCCGGGCATCGTCGGGCTCCGACATCTCCACATCTCCGTCTTTCTCCGACTCGAGCAAACCTTCTCTGATGTTGGACAACGGGGCAAGTTTGTTTTCGGAGTCTGTGAGCTGGATCTCGTGTGTAGGATCAAAAGCCCCAAAGAGCAATTGAAGAGCTTGGTTCAACCATGGATAATCGCCGAGGAATTCCCAGTTCTGTTCACGGACAATGTAGAAGAGTCTCTTGCTCAAGTCCTTCTCCAAACTGGAGTTCAACAACTGCATCAAGTCTTGGCGGATCTGGACATCAGACAAACGCGTTCCCACTAAGAACGGCTGCTCCATGCGGATCGTCAACTCGGTGCACGCTAAGGACTCGTCTTTAAAGATATCTACAATGATCTGGTAGAACTCCTTCGACAACGTCGGTTCGCCGCGGATCTCAAACACCATCATCTTGGTCAAGATGGCAGCCTTTTCCTTCACGGCCGGGTACGGATCGTTGCGGGCAAACACCCATGTTCTCACCACGTCGATGATCATCTGGAGGATCTCCTTGTCGAGAGATCTCTCGATCAACTGCAGCATCAACGAGAGGAACACCCGGCGTTGGTCGCCGAGTTGTGCAATTCTCATCGATGCCAACCTCAAGATTTTCTCCAACAATCTCGTGGTGGTCTTGGCCTCGAACTCGTTGGACGTGTTCTCATGCGATTGGCTCGAGTGGCTGATCGAGATGTGATCTTTGCACAACCGGCCAAACGTTCTCATGATGTTTGGAAGCAACGGGTCCAACACTGTAGGACAGTAGTTCACCAACGTCCAACACAAGGTGACTCCAGCGGCTACAGAGGTGGTGTTGCTCAAGTCATCAGAGATAATTGACGCCAACGAAGACAAGAAAGTCTCCACTTCCTCGTTCTTCTCTTCGTCATCGCCTTGCTTGGAAATAACTCCAAGGATAATTGCAAGGACTCTCTGGAGCACTTCTTGGATGTCGTGGTTATCAGACCGAAGACACTTCTCAAGAAGCTTTCCAAGATACGAGAGGTTCGACAAGATCCAATCGTCAGATTTCCATTGCAAGGCAACACTCAACACCTCGAGAGCATTGAGACAGTATCCCAAGAGATTGCTGGTGTTCAAGTCAGTGGCTACCAAGAATCTCTCAAAGAATGCCAACTTTACTGTCACTTCGGGCCAGAAATCTGGTCCGAGCAAGTCTTGAAGAATATTCAATGCCCTCTGGCCAAGCTCGCTGTCAGACGCACGTTGTGGACTGATACAGACGTATCTGATCAAGAAGGTGATGCAAGCTTCTCTCTGTATGAAGGGAATTTCGTAGGTGGTTGGAGTTGCAACATCAGTGGAAGGTGCAGGTGCATGTTCCAGACCATTTTCCAGACCACTTTCATCCTCTTCCTTCTTCTCAGCTTCATCTTCTGCTTTACCATCATCAGATTCCACCTTTTCATCTTCTTTCTCATCCAGATCCTCTTTACTCTCTACGCTCTCTACATTTTCTACATCTACATTTTCTACATCTACGTTTTCTACGTCCATCTTGTCCTCATCACTCTCAATAGCTTCGTCGTTCAGTTCATTGCCGTCAACCTCCATCTCTTCAACCTTCACAGTTTTCGTCGATTTGGCCTTTTTCTCCCAGTTGAGAATCAACTCTGCAAGGTCAATTGCAAGAGTTTGGTTCTCGATCGCTGGGTTGGAAAGCATAGTGAGCTTGCCCATCGCGGAGATGATGTTGGGAATGAAGTGGTCTCTAGCGACAAAGAACTCGTCAGAATGTGACACGATGAACTGGTAAACGTTCAACACCTGTGTCACGTTAAAACCGTCTTCAGAGATTACTCTACGGGGCCATTTCAACCAGCCCATTTCTTCGTTTCTGGCGGGCATCACAGGAGCCAACAAGTCAAGAGCCTGTCTGACCAAGTGCCGGGTGTCCACTTGGTGGATCCGTAACAATGCGACAAACACTTGTGTCACAAGTTCTACAGGAGTATCATACGCAGCTATAAAGTAGGACGTCACAACATAAGCCATCTGCTTGGTCATGGCATCTTCGAGCTTGATATAATTCCAGCTGAACTTGATGACATCTTTCCGCAAATGGGAGAGAAGATCCGGTGAGTACTTGATGAAAATGGCTGTCAACTGGAGAAGTTCCAACCTGAAAGAGTCCACTTCACCAGCACTGTGATCGGTTGTCACAGAGGCTTTAGAGAGCCAGATATTACTGTGGACGAGTTTAACCCAATCAGCATCCTCACCTTTGTCGGTCTTTGTCGCAAAGGCATCGATCGAACCCTTCTTATACACCTCGTAGATGAGAATGGCATTCACAAGGTTTCTAAAGACGTAGACACTGGTCTTCAAAGAACAATCTTCAGAAGACCCAATTCTCACGGCACGAGTCAAGTAGAGTTGACGGAGTTCGATATCTTGTGCTTTTACGACATTGTTGATGATGAAATCCTCTAAGGAAGCAGAGATCGGTACATCGAGAGAGCAGAGTCTGTTGAGTAATCTGATAACTTCTTCCAGCTCGTTAGGATGCTGAGTGAAGTACTCGACAAAGTTGACCTGGAGTTGCTCAATTCCCTGTGATACTAGGAAATGTGCAGCAGAAGTCAACGGGAGAGACCTCTCGATCTTCAAGATCTCAGGAAGTAAAGACGGAATACTCAAAAGCAAATCACTCTCTGCTCTAAACCAAGTTTCATCTTTTGAGGTGATGGCTCCGACCAAGTTGATAAAGTTGACAAATCTGACACATTTGACCTCTTCATCGGTCTCAGACAGAATTGTCTCATAGAAAGTCTTGATCTGGTCCTTTGCGGTCTCTCTGAGGTCTTTACATTCGTCCAATTGGACGAAATATGCAAACGAGGCTCCATAAGAACGGTTTCCAAACTTGCCTACAAAGTACTCGATGCTCTCCTGCGAGAAACGGTTCAAGAATTTGGCAATTGGAGCCCGGAAAGGCGAGCTTTGTCTACGGCTCAAATTCAACTCGAGGTATTCCAACGTCTTCATCAACTCGTCCATGAAAGTGTATGCTTTTGGGGGCAAAAGATGGAAGATGTTCAAGATGGCCACCATGACTTTTACAGTCGAGTTGTTTTCGAGTTCCTGGTTTGAAATTTGGTGTAACGCAGCAGGAAGAGCCCATGCCATCAAATGGTCGAGCAATTTACGGCCTATTTCTACTTTGAAATACGATATGAGCAACTCCAACAAGCGGGAAAGTGCCTCAAGGCCCTGTACGGTGAGCTTCTTATGGTCTGAAAGGTTCATCAACATCGGTCTCAAGCCGTTCTGGAGTAGTTCTTTGGGTAATTTGGCATTTTGAGACAAAACTGCAGCCAATCCTTTATGAGAAGCGTTGATGATCTCGGTGGATTTCGCACAAAGAGTCTTGAAGAACACTGCCAAGACACGTATCCTGATAGCACCTTGTTGGTACTCGGCGAATTCCGGTTTAGTTAGGGCCAACGAGAGAAGCTCTATACACACAACTCGGAGCTTTACCAATTGCTCAGAAGTTCGATGTTCATAGATTCTGTTGGCATTGATAAGCGACTCGTCGTCGGCATCTACAAGGGCAAGAGACTCCGAAAGCAATCTCCGCAACTCTTCACTGAACGTGAGGAAAGTGTTATCGAGACCCAAACAGAAAGTTATTGCATCAATGTTTCCAATCTGCATTGGGAAAGGCAATGCCCTGAGTGGTTTACCAAAGATCGGAGCAAGTAACAACTCTTTCGAGCTCTTCATGAGATCCGCCACTGGAAGTCTTGTAGTATCAGAAAGAGTCTTCAAGGCTTCTTGTGCAGTTTGTCTCACGGCTTCATTGGCATTTGCCAAATCTGCAACCAATGAGCTCACAACGATCTGGAAGGGGTTCTGGAATACCTCCGACTGCGATACTTCTTTGTTACACTCTTTCAAGATCTTGAGAATCAACTCTTTGGCGATATCACGGACACTGGCCGGCACATCTGCAGGGGTATCTCTCAAGATGAAGAACATTGCGTGGCAGATCTCGCTCTGGTGCGGAGCAAACCACGAAATTGGGATCTCCAAATCGTTCAACATCGTTCCAAGTCCGATACAGCCACCCAATTTGTTGTAATAAGCTTCTTCATAGCACTGGTGGATAAAAGTGTCAAACAAAGACTTCAAGAACGAAAATTTGAGTGCCAGATCTACGGATCCAAATAAGGTTACACTGGTCTGGAAGATGATCTTGATCAGCTCAATACCTTCTTGTTTTACATCAGAGGCATAGAAACTCAATGCGTATGAAATGGCTTCTAAAAGAGCCTTTTCGTTGAGGTATACCGACCCTTCAGCGTGGTTTACAGAGAACAATCTCTCGTCTTTTCTTTTGGATACTACAGCAGAGCCAAGAGCGAGCAAGGTGAAATGCTCACACAAGTTTCTGATCAAAGTTCTGGCCTCATCCTTCACTTCATCGATAGAAACCGCATAGAAGATAGACTCGACCAATTTCGAGAGCAATTCCTGCTGTTTGTCCAATTTTTCCGGGTTTCTCAACGGATGGGACTGGAGAGCCATATTGGAAACATCAGCTGTGGACTTTTCCTCCAAGATAAACTTGACACAGTCGTCTACAGATGCCAAATAGTCTTGAGGCACTGCACTGGAGTCGATAAACAACTGCAAAATGGTCTTTAAGTACTTGAATGCGTTCACTCTGTAATGGGTCTTTGGTCTCAAATCCACCAACAAAGATAACGCAGAATTGACCCCAGGAGTTATAGAGAGAGGAACTTCTTGTGGAATGCCCTCGATCTTGAAAAGTGCATGGATTTCCTGTGAAATAGCAGTCTCGGTCTCCAAATTCGACGGTGGTTTCAAAAACTTCCTGTTTCTGCCACCCAATTTCCCCAAAATCCTGAATGTAGTATGCGAATGCTGGTGGAAATACGGCGACGGTTTCAAATGCTTCCACAAAGCTTGCATGACTTCTTCAATCACAGGCTCAATGATAGGATCAAAGTATTCTGCCGTGAAGTTGTCAATACACAACTCCAAAGTACGCAAACCCTGGGTGACCAATTCCTGGGACCCATTCAAGGCGTAAACTAACGGTCTCATGAGATAACTCAAGTGTGGCACCAAGACGAACAACCTTACGGGCACAGTGAGACACAATTCGACATAGATATCTCTCTCATGAGGTCTTCTGGCGGTGCGGATCATCCTGTTCAAGGACTCCAAAAACACCTGGAGCAACGGCATGATCTCCTTGTAGAGGTTCTCGAACCTGCCTCCGGCAATGCTTCTGAATAACGTCCGGATCAAATAGAAGTAGTCCAAAGGCTCTTTGGCCGTGGTTACCAACTTCAAAGAGTCGAGAATCAAGCCGTTCAAATGCGGCACAATGACACTTTCGTTCGCTGAAGGGAAAAGATTCACCGACATGAAACACAACTTGAACAACCTGATCAAGATACTCGATTTTACTATATCTACTTCTCCGAGTTCTGGCAACTTTGTCTTCAAGAAACTGATCAAGATGCCCGAAAAATTGGACGTTGTAGAGTCGCTGGCCAAGAAGAACTGTGGGATGTGCAACAAGGCAGCATTGTCCAACATAGAGGCGTGCAAAAACGGCATTTCTGCCTGTACGATCTCGTTGAAAGACGCAGAATCGATGTTGATGAACATCGTGGCGAAAATCTCCATCAAATCCTTCTCCTCTTTTGAGGATGTGATTGGCAAATTCGGTCCAGTCATGTCAAACGAGTGTTTGGGCAACTGTGAAGGCACTATCGACTTGGAATACCTGAAAAACTTCAATCCAGAGATCCCCTCTCTGTATAATTTGCGCAAAATGTTGATCTCTTCGATGGTGAAGAATCCCGAGTCGTTTGTCCAAGGTTGTGTGCTGTTCTGGTCCAGAGCCGGCACTGTTTTACAATTTTTCAAGCCGAAAATGACCGATTTCAAGAACGTCATGAGGGTTCTGAAGAGATAACGGGCATCTTTCAAGGGATCCGATGTCGGCAGAGGTGTGATCTGGATCGGGGCCTGTTTCTGGATGTCGAATAACGTCAAATCGGAGCTAGGCTCGGATTCTATTACCTTTTCGAGCTCTGTTTCGGGCTCTATCTTGGGCCTTACAGGGTTCAAATGCGAGAGACTAGCTCTTCTCTTGAGCTGCAGCAGCCGTTCTTTCTCGTGGACAGCTTTCTTCTTCTCAAATGCGTCGTGGCGCAAGATTATGTCATCGTATTCCCGGTTCAAGCTGGCAAATCGCTTCGCATACGCATCGATGATCAACATGAACAACTGTCTCGAATCAGCTTTCGACTGGAGT
Source organism: Nakazawaea sp. yHDR128 (assembly GCA_030571255.1). Taxonomy (NCBI): domain Eukaryota; kingdom Fungi; phylum Ascomycota; class Pichiomycetes; order Alaninales; family Pachysolenaceae; genus Nakazawaea; species Nakazawaea sp. yHDR128. The sequence goes on along the minus strand of JAJLXL010000009.1, from coordinate 924,124 downwards.
TTCATGATTTTTTCCACCAAGTTCAACAAGAGTTTGGCACTCATGATCTGCACAGTGAGCGCCAAGGTGTTGTCCTGGAGGTTTCTACAGTACAACTCTACGGTTTTCCATATCTGCTGTGGATTGAGCTCTGCTCTCACGTTGTGGATGAAATCTGCCACTGTCGAGTACGCCAAAGGTCTCAAGGTCTCATGGACAGTGACACCGTCACCTATTAACACTCTATCGTCGAATAACATGTCAATTTTGGGGATGAACAGGGTCCTGAACGTCGTGGACAAGATGTGACGAGTCGCATGAAGCAACTCCTTCCTAGCAGCCGAGAGCTCGCTCGGACAATCCTGCAACAACCGCACGATCAAATCCGGGATCCTCAGTGTGTAATCTTTCAAATAGTTGGCAGCGTAGCCACGGATAAACACATACGCTATAAAAGAAGCGGCTTTCACCTGTCCCAAGATGAAATCTCCATATGCAGCACGGTTCTTGATCCCCGGAGCCACAGAGATGAACCGTTCACCTTTGGCCTCGGCTTGTTCACGAGCCTCCTTCTGTGGCTGAGCCTCGAGACTCAAGAGCTCGATTACATACGGAATAAATGTCGGTAATGACGTATTCACCAATTGCTTATAGGACGAATAAAGCGACACAATGGTGATCGGACACTCGGACAACATCTTGAACGAGTACATGGCCTTTGTCAAGACTTTTGTCTGGTCCTCGGGCGCTAAAGAGGGCGACATCGGAGCCGGAGATTGTAGCAGAGGGGATCCGGCTCTGGAACCCTCAGATGCCACGTTGAAAGTCTCGTTGAACGTCTCAGGCATGTTTTTATACACGGTGATGATGACGTCAATGAACCCCTGCACATCTTCTTCGAGATCCAGCTTGTACGCCTTGTGCAAAGACGTGATGATCTTCATACACAAGATGCCGTTGTCTTCGTTTTCCGTCGGAAGCAACTTCATGAGCGAGTCCAAGATCTCCTTCGCGTAGGGTTGGAATATATCGTTCATGGCGGATCTATGTATGATCTCGAGGATCAAATTCCGCAACTTGTGCTCATTGGTGCTGGATACAAACGTCACTGGCACTTCGTCCAACTGCTGGAGAAACACTTTCACCAAGACTTTCAAAAAATATGCATATTCTTGGGTCCCGTTGAACAGCTCTATCATATCACAGAGCTCGGCGAGTACTGACGCTTTAGTCTTGTAGTCCGAAGACTCGTCCGACAACTTGGATGCAAAGGCATCGAGTTCTTCTGTGTAGGACATGTAAACAATTGTCTGCGGTAGAGCGATGTCACAAGCAGATTTTCCGCGTTTTCCTGGTCTAGATCCAATTGAAGTGGTGCAACGATGTCCAATCGTGAAGAAACACCGATTTTCAGCGAGCTGTGGGGTCCAGGAAACTGACTTGTGGTTAGTACCTGTCTTGGTATGTTTTGGATTTTTCACCTCGAAGGTGAAAAAAAATATGAAAAAACAGATGCACGTGACTTTCACGTGACCTTGGGCGGGAGTGAAATCGAGAAATTGGTGATGAGGAAAGGGGGATCAGCAAGGGACGTGCAGGGGAAAAAGGCAGGGTGGGTCTGATACTTATGGCGGGTTTTGTGATGAGTCGGTAAGACTTTTTGGTGCCAAATAGTGGGTTTTGGTATTGTTGAGGCACTTGTGAAGCACTTGTTATGGCTGTTGTAGAGCACTTATTATGGCACTGGTTAAGATTCTCAAAGCATACAAAAAGAGATCAATGGGAACACGAGGTGAGCTCAACAAGAGCTCAACAAGAAAAGGGCAGTTTATATGACTTGTACTATTTTGTACTAGTTTTCGATATGATAAAGGGAAATCTGGGGTAACATCCTAGTTGTGCACTCTGTTATTGAAATTCGTAATACAGTATTCTAGGTTAGAATAATTATATTTTATATATCAAAATTTGTCTAGTCTTTTTTTGTATCCCTGCTTGAGATACAATTTTTCAGGCGCCAATGCCCTCGTACTACTGAACAAAATAGTTTAACAAGGATACTGACATAAATACACCACATTTGGTTGCGAACTATTCTTACTTCCCTACCTCTTATTTGAACATCGCATCAGCCCAAATAACCCATCATTACTCTATTACTTCATCACTACATTTTATTTGAAATTTAACACATCTTCTTTCAACATCACATTAATTAAGACTGTCATATTACAAAATCTCCACTTTCAATAACACAGCACCTCTATAGAGCAAAAGCGCAGATCACCACTATTGGCACCAACGGAAGATCATTGCCTACCTAGCCTAGCCAACTCACCATCATGCAAAGACAGATAAAGGCAAATCGCAGAATCCGAAACTATCCAGTCTGTCCTTACCTAACAAAGTCTAGATTGGCCGGCTGCCGTATAAACTCTCCAACAATACAACACGGAACAACTCTTATTGAAAGTGTCTTAGGTCTCAAGTCGATGCATGAACAAACACGAAAGCAGGAAAATTTTCCGTAATCGGTGAAACCAACCACCCCACTTCCGAAAATGCAACAAATAAGGGCAAACCCAAAAAAATCCCGGATAAAAGCCCTGCGGGCAGTGGCCTAACAAGAAATTTTGTATACCAAGTATTTACAGACCTACAAAAAGCTTGGTGTAGCTTGTCGGTGTACAATATACTAATCCTATCTGGGGTATTCAGGCGCACACCATCTCTCATTCAGCCCTTTCAGCAGCTCAAAAGATTCGCCGAGTGGATAAAATTTTTCAATAACAATTGCCTCCGGTTTCATCCAGCTATTGTTCTGTCCACCGAGCCCACATTTCTGTTTTGGCCCAAATTCTTGTTAACTGGGGGAGAGTTTTTCCCCATGGGTAAAAGTTATGTGCTCCACGGAAAATTTTTCTTTCGTGCATATCATCTGATGCCGGAAAAAGGCACCTAAACCAAATTTAATTGGCCCGACTTGAAAAACACCACCAATTTGCATCAAGCCCCGGATAATTTACAGGGCAACTTTGCAGTATTTATCGGGTGAAGGTGTCTCAAGTTCTCAGGTGGTTTACGAAAATTTTTTATGGTCGGCTCCTTAGTTCTGCAAGAATATATAAAGATACTCTAAAACCCCCTTTTGTGGTTTGTCTCTTCTTCTTCTCCATCGAAACTAATCTTTCAAATCATATTAATAATAATGTCTGACTCAGGCGATCAAACTCCAGTCAACAACGAAGAGTTGGAACAGAAATTGTCCAACCAAGATGTCGTCCTTGAAATCCCAAAGAAGAAGGCAAGTGAATACATGCTTGTCTCCGTCTTGTGTTTATTAGTCGCCTTTGGTGGTTTCGTCTTTGGTTGGGATACCGGAACCATCTCTGGTTTCGTCAACATGTCGGACTTCAAAATGAGATTTGCTCAAGAAAATGCCTCTGGTGAATACGTCTTCAGTAACGTCAGAACCGGTTTGATTGTTTCCATTTTCAACATCGGTTGTGCGGTTGGTGGTTTGACTTTGGCCAAATTGGGTGACATGTACGGTAGAAAGATCGGATTGATGTGTGTCATGGTTGTCTACATCGTTGGTATCGTTATCCAGATCGCCTCTATCGACAAATGGTACCAATACTTTATCGGAAGAATTGTTTCTGGTTTGGGTGTCGGTGGTGTTGCCGTCTTGTCTCCAATGTTTATCTCTGAGACTGCTCCAAAGCACATCAGAGGTACTTTAGTTTCTTGTTACCAATTGATGATTACCTTGGGTATCTTTTTGGGTTACTGTACTACTTACGGTACCAAATCTTACAACAACTCAGTCCAATGGAGAGTTCCATTGGGTATGTGTTTTGTTTGGGCCCTTTTGATGATTGCTGGTATGACTTTTATGCCAGAATCTCCTCGTTTCTTGATTGAGAAACAGAGATACGACGAAGCCAAGAAATCCATTGCAAGAGTTAACAAAGTTCCAGTCGACCACCCCTCTGTTGCTGGTGAAGTTGAATTGATTGAAGCCGGTGTCGAGAAGGAAAAGCTGGCTGGTAAGGCCTCTTGGGGTGAATTGGTTACTGGTAAACCAAAGATCTTTTACAGAGTCGTTATGGGTACTATGTTGCAATCTTTACAACAATTGACCGGTGACAACTACTTCTTTTACTACGGAACCACAATCTTCCAAGCTGTCGGTATGAACGATTCCTATGAAACTTCAATTGTCTTGGGTATCGTAAACTTTGCATCCACCTTCTTTGGTATCTATGTCATGGACAAATTCGGAAGAAGACAGATTTTGAAGTATGGTGCTGCTGCTCAAGTTGCATGTTTCGTTGTCTTTGCATCTGTCGGTGTCACCAAGTTGTATCCTAATGGTTACGATGGTGCCACGTCTACCGGTGCTGGTAACTGTATGATTGTCTTTGCCTGTTTCTACATCTTTGCATTTGCCAGTTCTTGGGCTCCAGGTGTCTTTGTCGTTGTCTCTGAATGTTACCCATTGAGAATCAGATCAAAGGCCATGGCCATTGCCCAAGGTGCTAACTGGATCTGGGGTTTCTTGATCTCTTTCTTTACTCCGTTCATCACTTCTGCCATCCACTTCTACTACGGTTACGTCTTTATGGGTTGTTTGGTATTTGCATTCTTTTACGTCCATTTCTTTGTCTACGAGACCAAAGGTTTGAGATTGGAAGACGTTGATATCTTGTATGCCTCTGACTACAAGCCATGGAACTCTTCTAAATGGGTTCCACCAACTCACGTTGCCCACAGCGGTGATGAGACTCCAGTTGAGAAATCTGACGAAGCTTCATTGTCAGCTTAAGGAAACGAAATATACTTTCTGTGTTTCATGAATTATGACTTACGGGGCTTTTACATAAGTTCACAAATAATAGATTTTAATCAATTTGAATTCCAAGCCTTCGTAGAGCGGGTCCCAGACCAAGAGAGCTGGGGGACATTGAAAGCGGAGAGTGGAGGCGCCAAGTTTGCATAAACCAGCTACGTTGCTTTTCTGTCGGACCGAAAAAGTGCAAAAAATTCGGAAGTTTGTCTCGGTTACCGGTGAAATATGGAAAAAGGAAAAATTATTGCATACTACGGAAAAACTTCGGCAAAGCAGGTGTTTTAGGTTCAAGTGAAGGAAATTAGAGTGTATTGGAATGGACTGTTATGCTTAGTAGATGGCGGGAAGAGGTCTCAATGGTCACACTAAGCTGATGGTTCACACAATGAAATCGGGTGATCTCCTGCGAACCAAGCACTCTGAACACGAATAATTATTAGGCAAACACGGGAAAAAGAAAAACACTGAAAATTTTTTTCTACTAAGCGTCTGATTGCATGAAATTAATCCGAGGGTGCATTGACAAATCTACAAAGTGATGAAAATCGCGGTGAAATACTGGGTTCAGTGAGAGCCCCGCTTCTAAAGCTATCTGGCATTACACAATAAGTGGCGGTGGATCAAAGCCTCAGCCCATCTCATCCCACTGGATTGTCAAGACTTCTTCCTGGTTCACCCCGGAGTCCAAGAATCTTGGACTGCACCTTTCTCCCCCAGTCATCGATGCCAAGCGCATTGCCCTTCTTACCCCAGCACTCCCCATAAAGAAAGATCTCACCACACTCCCCGTTGCACCAGCACGCCGGTTTATTTTATCCGCAAACTACTAATTTCTTTTGTCTCTGTTGTTATTCCTATCCAATACGGAAAAATTATGCACGAAAAAGAAAAGAAACAAAATTTGCTATGGCATTTTCGGCTGAATTAAGGCCAAGATCAGCTAAAGTTGAGATTAGTGACTGAATTTCGTCATAGCACTTGGCTTGTGACATTGTTTCTTTGCTATGTGTTTAATACCGATCAGTTGATGCTGTTTCTTTGCAGATACCCCGGGGGTTGACTTCTCCAAGAAACAGAAAAAACCACGCAAAATGTCTGCATTATTAATACAGACTGAAATAACCTTTTAAAGTTGACTAGTTTCTATAACTTTGTTAATCACAAACGTTTTCAAATACAAGATGTCAAATACTTCTTACGGTTCAGGTGTAGAAACACCTGTAAATCAGGATAATATTGAGAAAATCAAAAGTCAAGAAGAACCTGTCTTTTCACCAGAACAAAACACCCCCCAAGAAGAATTTCCAGAATTACCAAAGAAATCAGCTAGTGAATATGTATTAGTCTCTTCTCTTTGTTTGTTGGTTGCCTTTGGTGGTTTTGTCTTTGGTTGGGATACCGGAACTATTTCTGGTTTTGTCAACATGACGGACTTCAAGCAGAGATTTGCTCAAGTCGACGCCTCTGGAGAATATGTTTTCAGTAATGTTAGAACCGGTTTGATTGTCGGTATCTTTAACATTGGATGTGCTGTCGGAGGTATTGCCTTGGCCAGATTAGGTGATATCTACGGTAGAAAACTCGGTCTCATGTTTGTCATGTGCATCTACATTGTCGGTATTGTCATCCAGATTGCCTCGATCGACAAATGGTACCAGTACTTTATCGGAAGAATTATCTCTGGTTTAGGTGTTGGAGGAGTCTCTGTCTTGTCTCCAATGTTTATTTCCGAGACTGCTCCAAAGCACATCAGAGGTTCTTTGGTTTCCTGTTACCAGTTGATGATCACTGGTGGTATCTTTTTGGGTTACTGTACTACTTACGGTACCAAATCCTACACCAACTCGATCCAATGGAGAGTACCTTTAGGTTTATGTTTCGCTTGGGCACTTTTGATGATCGGTGGTATGACTTTTATGCCAGAATCGCCACGTTACTTAATTCAACAGGGTAGACTTGAGGAAGCCAGAAGATCTGTTGCCTATGTCAACAAGGTTTCTGCTGACGATGCAGCTGTATTTGCCGAGACTGAAGAAATCGAAGCCGCTATCCAACTCGAACAAGCCGCTGGAAAGGCTACTTGGATGGAGTTGATCACCGGTAGACCAAAGATTGGTTTCAGAGTGTTGACCGGTATTATTATGCAATCTTTGCAACAGTTGACCGGTAACAACTACTTTTTCTACTATGGTACTACGATTTTCCAAGCTGTTGGTATGACTGACTCCTTTGAGACATCTATTGTGTTAGGTGTTGTCAACTTTGTCTCTACTTTTGTGTCGTTATGGGCCGTTGAAGCCATGGGTAGAAGAAAAGTCTTGTTGACAGGATCTGCCGCCATGACCTTGTGTTATGTCGTCTACTCCACTGTCGGTGTTGTCAGCTTGTATCCAAACGGTTACGATGGTGAAACTTCCACCAAGGCCGGTAACGTGATGATTGTCTTTGCATGTCTTTTCATCTTTTTCTTTGCAACCTCGTGGGCTCCAGTCACCTTTGTCGTTGTCTCTGAAATCTACCCATTGAGAATCAAGTCCAAGGCCATGGCTATTGCTCAGGCAGCCAACTGGGTCTGGGGTTTCTTGATTGCATTTTTCACACCTTTCATCACGTCTGCTATCCATTTCGCCTACGGTTACGTCTTCATGGGCTGTTTGGCCTTCTCGTTCTTCTTTGTCTACTTCTCCGTCCCTGAGACCAAGGGTCTTAGATTGGAAGACGTTGACGAGTTGTACGCATCTGGAGTCAAGCCATGGAAATCCTCCACATGGACTCCTTCTGAAAGATTCACCCAGAAGAATGCCTACCACAAGGCCCAGGCCTCCAATGTGGAGAACGCCGATGTTCAGACTGCCCAGACCAGTGAGAGAGCTGAGGAAGTCTAGATTCTATATATAGAGAACGATATTTAATGATACAATGATGTTATTCAAACACCCCCAATTTCTTAGTCATTTGTGCACGACTTTTCCCGATGCGTCATTGAAAAAATTTTCCCACTACCTAAAAATGGTTTCTAGAGACCGTTGATGGCAGTTTTGCGAGGACTCACACGAATCATTGCACCAGTTATCTGTAGATCACCGTTATTAGGAATCACAAGTAAAACCAGAGGTTTCCAATCCAGAAGAAATATCATGACCGGATCGGCAGAATACTTGACCGAGCGTTTGAAAGAGCTCAAGATCGATCAGCTTCCAGCTGATATCCCACAGTCGTTCCCGTTGTCCAACACGGTGGATTTGTACCGTAACTATATCACCGAAGAGCTCCACAAGTTGTCTGGAGTCGATAAATCGATCATTTTCCCGGCTTTAGAATGGACTACGACGTTGGATAAAGGTGATTTGATCATTCCAGTTCCAAGATTAAGGGTCAAGGGCGATATCGAGGCCTTGACCAAAGAATGGGCTGACAATTTCCCAAAGGGAAACTACTTGTTGGATGTTAAAGCTGCTGGAAAGTTTCTCCAGTTCTTTTTCTCGCCAAAATTCTTGTACAACGTTGTCATCAAAGACATTTTCAACAGAAAAGAAGACTACGGATCTGCTCCATTGGGCGAAAACAAGAAAATCGTCATTGAATTCTCGTCTCCAAACATTGCCAAACCGTTCCATGCTGGACATTTGAGAAGTACCATCATCGGTGGGTTCCTCTCGAACTTGTACACCAAGTTGGGCTGGGATGTGTCTCCAATCAACTATTTGGGTGACTGGGGTAAGCAGTTTGGTATCTTGGCTGTAGGATTCAACAAGTATGGATCCGAGGAAAAATTGAAAAGTGATCCTATCAACCATTTGTTCGACGTTTATGTGAAGATCAACCAGGATATCACTGCTCAAGGTGACTCATTATCGGAACTGGAGTCCATTGACGGCCAGGCCCGTGCTTTTTTCAAGAGAATGGAAGACGGAGACGAAGCTGCGCTCTCCATCTGGAGAAGATTCCGTGATTTGTCCATTGAGAAGTATATTGAGACGTATGCTCGTTTGAATATCGTCTTTGAGACCTATTCTGGAGAATCCCAAGTGCCACAGGAGATTATGGACGAGGCCACTGAGCTTTTCAAGAAACACGATTTGGTGCAAGAGGACCAAGGAGCTTTGTTGATCGACTTGACCAAGTTTAACAAGAAGTTGGGTAAAGCCGTTGTCAGAAAGAGAGACGGAACGTCGTTGTATTTGACCCGTGATGTCGGTGCAGCCATTGACCGTTACCGTAAATATAAATTCGACAAGATGATCTATGTAATTGCCTCGCAGCAGGACTTGCACGTTGCTCAGTTCTTTGAGATCTTGAAGAGAATGGACTTTGAATGGGCCAAGAACTTGCACCATGTGAACTTTGGTATGGTGTTGGGTATGTCCACCAGAAAAGGTACTGTGGTATTTTTGGACAGTATCTTGGAGGAGACCAAGGAGAAGATGCACGAAGTTATGAAGAAGAACGAAACCAAATATGCCCAGATCGATAATCCAGATGAAGTAGCAGATTTGATCGGTATCTCAGCTGTGATGATCCAAGATATGCAAGCCAAGCGTATCAACAATTACGAGTTCAAATGGGAGAGAATGCTCTCGTTTGAAGGTGACACTGGGCCATATCTTCAGTATGCACACTCTCGTCTTAGAAGTGTTGAGAGAAAATCTGCTATTGATCTTGCCAAGTTGGAGGATGCGGACTACTCGTTGTTGAAAGAGCCTCAAGCGGAGTTGTTGATCAGGTTGATTGCCCAATACCCAGATGTCTTGAAGGCCTCTATGAAGAACCACGAGCCTTCTACTGTAGTCACGTATCTCTTTAGATTGACGCACCAAGTCTCATCGTGTTACGATGTCTTGTGGGTCGCTGGACAGAAGGAAGAAGTGGCTGTTGCGCGTTTGGCCTTATACTCAGCTGCAAGACAAGTGTTGTATAATGGTATGACTTTGTTAGGTCTTACCCCTGTTGATAGAATGTAAGAAAGTGAGAAGCTATTTAGTGAGCAATAGTGTAGTGCTGTTCTGGGCAGCAATGTGCTGAACTGGTTGCAAGCTTGTAAATTGTGCCTGTGAGTTGTTTTCTGCTGCGAGTGTAAAAATGCTGAACTGTTTAATCACTGCTTTCTTCCCCAATACTCGTAATCTGCTCAATTTTTCAGCTCATCTGAATTTTTTTCATAAAAATTTTTTCAGATGAGATAGATATTGATTAGATATACAAGGTATCAAAGACCAAAGCATCAACCATGGGAAAAGCTAAGAAAACGAGAAAGTTTGCACTGGTGAAACGCACAGTGAGCAAGAAAGACCCGAGGATGGCCAAAAACCAGGGCCAAGAGACCAAGAAACTGGACCCGGAATTGGTGAAATCGGTGCCTCAGGTGTCATCAGCATTGTTCTTCCAGTTCAACTCCGCCCTTAAACCGCCATACCAGGTGTTGGTGGATACAAATTTCATAAATTTCAGTATACAGAGGAAAGTTGACCTTGTGAGGGGAATGATGGACGCTTTATATGCCAAGTGTATACCGATAGTGACAGATTGTGTGATGGCAGAGTTGGAAAAATTGGGTCCAAAGTACCGGATAGCCTTGAAATTGGCACGTGATCCGAGGGTCCAGAGGTTGACCTGTTCACATAAGGGAACATATGCGGATGACTGTTTGGTGCACCGTGTGATGCAGCACAAGTGTTATATTGTGGCCACAAATGATGCAGATTTGAAGAGGCGGGTCAGGAAAGTTCCCGGAGTGCCTCTTATGAGTGTGGGAGGACACGGGTATGTTATAGAGAGGTTGCCCGATGTTTTCTAGTGTGTAGTGAATCTAATTCGTGTGCAGTGATGAAATGGTGTGGCGATGTAGTGGTGTAGCGATGTGGTGTAGCGATGTAGCGATGTAGCGATGTAGTGGTGTGGCGATGTGGCGATGTGGTGTGGCGATGTACCAAGTCATGAACCAGTTCCCATGAATGAAAACCCGAACCCCAGTTCAGCCTCGTAATCGCATTCTTCAACTAGCACGAGCACTGCCGGCTTTGGTCTGTATCTCCACCCCCACAAAGGTCGTGCACACCCAAATCTCTCTTTTTCGGTTCAAATCTTCTGTCTCCAAAACACACTAAAACTCCTTAAAACCACATCAAACCCCTTTAAAACCCACTGCAACTGCACATCTGCCCCAATTGACCCGCAAACCCACCAAAACACCCACCAGCGACACACTGACAATGGTTTCGGACGAGAATGTTGCGCGGCTCATGGAAATGGGATTCACTGAGCAGCAGGCGCAAGATGCCCTCAAGCACTCCAGCAACAATCTCGAGCTGGCGCTCTCATACTTGTTCAACGACGCCCCTGAAGGTGCCATGGATGACATAATATCGGCGTCTTACAATGCCGAGGAAGATCTGGGCGGAAATCCGGACGGGAATCCGTTTGTCGAGAACGTCAAGACTCAGGTGGACCAGACGGATTCTTCAGTAAGCGATTTCCAGAACTCCGCCAGACACGACAACAGGACGTCGCTCGATCCGCATTTACGGAAACACGGCCGGGATCTGAACCCGTTTGGCTCGGATGTAGAACTCCCCGAGTTGCCAAACCGCCCTAGCGATTCCAAGAGCATCGAAAACTATATGGACGACGACTTGCGGGGCACCTTGGCGAGCTATGTCCCGGAGGACGACGACAACGATGCCGAAAACGGCAATGGCATCCCGGAGCCACATGTGCTCGACTACAACATCTTTTCCGACCTTTACAAGCACTTGAGACCGCCATTTCTCCCGCCTATCTTGGTCCCGGGGATGCGGAGCATGCTTGAGGCGTATTTTGCCCCAATTTTGATGATTTTGCACGAGGTGACGCCGTTCAGAAACGCTGTAGTGCAGCACGATTTCGGCGATTACGGATTCACCAACGACTGGTTCAAGGGCAAGAAAACCGAGTCGGAGACCGCTGTGAGCTCGAAACTCGTGCGTGAGACGCAGAAATTGATTGGTTTCTTGGACGGCGACTCGGAAAGATTCTTTGCATCGATCCGGAGCTTGACGGACTCGTTGCCGCGGAGTTTGCTAGACGAATTGCTGCGCATCGAGTCCATCGACGAGCTCTTGAGCTGTCTCTATGGGACATACATCTCGGAGCTCCGGCTGGCGAATTCCCAGCCACATGACGACTTGGACACGTTGTTCCACAGCAAATTCCGTGTTCCCGAGCAGTCTGGATTCGATGCCGCGTGTTTCTTGATCGAGTTCAGCCACATTCGCAGCGAGATGTACCACTCGTTGCACAACGTGATCATCGGCGAAAAGATGGAGAGAATCGACTCGATCGACATTCCGCAGTTCAGTGACGTCATCACGATCCCGGTATTAGCACCAGAGGAAGTGTACAACTTCTCCACGTCGCTGGGACTCTCCATTCCGGAGATATTCTACCCGCAGACGTACTCAAAGTCCCATAGCAACGTGTACAAGGATCTCCGGGACGAATTGGGGGCGTTGAACGACAGGCGGCAGCACGTGATCAAGCAGAGACAGAGCTTGACTTCTTTTCGGGGTCAAAAAGTCGAAGATGCGCTCAAAGTGTCGTTGCTGGCGTTGCAGGCGCAGAAGGCGCAGAAGGCGGAAATAGATCAAGAAAATCTGGCGGAAAAGACTGCTTCGATCGAAAAAGCCATTGCGGATTTGGAAAACTTGTCGGGAAATCTCCAGAAACGTGGCGAGGATCTTCGTAATGAGTGGTTGGAGATCAACGAAAAGATCGATTCTTTCAACTTGACTGAGCAGATCAACAGCCGGATGTCGCTGTTGGACCCGAAACCTGAGCCGTATATGTTGGTTGGAGCGATCCTCGACAGCTCCAACTTCTTCTATTTAACCAAGAGCCGTAGTGAAGAACTGGCCGGTGAAAATCAGTGGATCTGTGTACGGTATCTGGACAACGACTTCCATCTCGTTGCGTCATCTTTTGACGAAGTGCACGAGAAAGTCGTTGCGATAACGTCGGATCTGTCCAAATTCTCGGTAGCAATCATCTTGGTTTATGCCAAAGTGAGCTGCTGGAACGACTCTGCAAATGCAGCAGAGTTGCCGGACCAGTTGAGACTGTTTTTAGCTGCAGATCGCGCACATCTCTACGAAAGTATAAAGTACCTCGAGACAGAATCGTTGATCTCGGTGTCCAACGAAGAAGAGGACGAGGTGGACGAGTACCAGGACGACGAGCGGCTTGTAGATATCGAAGAAAGTGAGCCTCTGTCGCAAAGCGAAGCGACAACAGATATACCAGCTGCAAACACCCCCAATTCTAATGTATAGATAAATCCGACGCATTTATTGTTTGCCAAAAAATCATTTTTTGCTCTACAAAGAAAAATAATTTTTCACCGATAAGAATTTGAATGCCAATTGCAATCAATTGCAGTATCAATTGCACATCAAATACCTATCACGACTCTCCAAATGCACTTCAAAGTGGGAATCTTGATCGTCTCAGACACCTGTGCGGAAGACCACTCATTGGACAAGACCTCGGCCGCTATCCGGGAGTATCTCGGCAAGTATAACAGTTCCGAATCTGTGTCAAAGTTTTACGACGTGGCTGCGGTTGATTACGTCCCCGATGACGCTTTCAAGATCCAAACGGTGATCAAGCAATGGGCAAATGCCGAAAAGTTCCAGTTGATCCTCACATCGGGCGGAACCGGGTTCACGGACCGGGATATTACACCAGAGGCCGTCAAGGTGCTCTTGGACAGAGATGCCCCCGGAATTACGCACAAGATGTTGAGCGAATCCTTACAGATCACGCCATTTGCGATGATGGCCCGTCCAGTGGCTGGAATCATCCGGAGTTCCGTCGTCATCACTTTGCCCGGGTCTCCGAAGGGCGCAATTGAGAACTTGAATGCCGTCATTCCGACGTTGGGGCATGCCCTCTCACAGATCGGGGCCAAGGACTCCCGGGCTTTGCACAGGAAGATGGAGCGCACACTCCACAATGCTCCGCCTGGCAATGGCGACTCTCCGCAGACGCAGGCCTCGATAGCCGAGTTCCAGCAACCGATGGGTCCAGGGTCACGTGACTCGTCACGTGATCATCATCATCATCACCCCCCAGAATCAAAGTTCAAAGTCACTAAAAAACACGACCAGAGCTGCGGCATCGCGAAGCATCTGCTTGTATCGAACGATCTCAGTGGTCCAGTGACGCTGCGGGCCCGGAGTTCCCCGTACCCGATGATCTCGATGGATGAGGCCTTCAAATTCATCCAGCTGCAGGCCCCGGCTCCAGTTGTCGTTGAAATAGATATCCGGACCCAAGATGCTGTCGGATATGTGCTTGCCGAGGATGTTTATAGTCCAGTAAATGTGCCTGATTTCAGGGCCAGTATTGTAGACGGGTATGCCGTGCGGACAGAGGACGGACCCGGTGTGTACAAAGTAGTGTCTATCTCGCATGCCTCGCCCACGACGCAGCAGCATGTATTGCTGCGTGGTGAGATCTCCAGGATCACCACTGGAGCTCCTATTCCTCAGGGTGCAGACGCTATCGTGATGGTGGAGGAGACGAAATTAGTATCCACCAAGGACGATGGTGCCGAGGAATTGGAGGTGGAGATTTTGGCGGCAGATGTCAAACCCGATGACAACGTGCGTGATTTGGGCTCTGATATCGCGAAAGGCGAATTGATCTTGCTGAAGGGCTCTGTAGTATCTGCTTCTGGAGGTGAAATGGGGGTTTTGTCGAGCATGGGCATCGCCACGGTGAAAGTGTTCAAGAAACCCCTCATTGGAGTGCTTTCCACAGGCGACGAGTTGGTGGACTCGTTGTCGCAATGGGAAGCGTTGCAATATGGGCAGATTTTCGACTCCAATAGACCGACGTTGTTGAGTGCGGTGGTCAACAGCCACTTCCGTGTGGTGGATTTGAAAATTGCCTCTGACAGCAAAAAGTCGTTGGAAAAGCTCATCCAGGAGGCATTTGCCGAAAACGATCTCGACTATTTGGTCACTACGGGTGGAGTTTCCATGGGCGAAATGGATCTTTTGAAGCCCATCATCGAGAGGGTGCTCGGGGGAGATATCCACTTTGGAAGAGTTGCAATGAAGCCCGGAAAACCCACTACATTTGCGACATTTGAGTATCAGGGCCATAAAAAGACCATTTTCGCGCTCCCGGGGAACCCTGCCTCTGCGACGGTTTGCTTCTACTTGTTTGTGCTTCCCTCGCTCCGGTTGTTTGCCGGATACTCGCATTTTGAGGCCACAAAGACGCTTCCGACGCTCCCTAGGTTAAGGGCCAAATTGGAGGCAGATGCGAAACTCGATCCGCGGCCAGAGTTCCAGAGGGTTTATACCTACCAGGATCTGTCTGGCCAGCTCTGGGCGAGAAACACTGGGTTCCAGCGGAGCAGCCGCATAGCCAGTTTCAGGAATGCCAACAGTCTTGCTGCACTTCCGTCGCGTAATGGAACTGAATCCGGCAAGATTGAGGCCAATTCCGAGATTGACGTGGTACTCTTTGGCACAATTGGAGGATACGTCTAGGCGCCATGGTCCAATGAAGCCCGGCCCTGCCAGCCCAACTGTATATCGTAATCTTACTTCTAACCCCCCTAACCCCCAATTTTCCACCGCCCCGGTTTCCCAAAGAGGAAAACGCAAAAATGAAAAATCTGTGACAATTTTCAAGATTCGTGACAGAGCATCGCATCACCCAGAGCATCGCATCACCCAGAGCACCGCGGACAAACACGGGCGCAGACACACTCTCAGGAGATAATTTGGACCGTAATCCCCAGCCGAGCTAACTGGGCGGATTTGAGCGGAAAACGACGGCAATTCACGGACCAAGACCCAAGACATAGACAAGATGCAGCGGCCGTGGCCGACGATATCACAGTTGGACATCCTCGACACACAGCAGCGGATCGACCGGCTCACAGTGGCGCGGTTGAAAGACGTGGCGAAAGCGATCGGATTGGCGTTGTCCGGGCGCAAACTGGACCTCCAGAGCAGGATCAAGCTGTACTTCAACAACGGGTTGCAACAAGAAGACACTCCTCGCTTGTTGACGATGCGGACGTTGGTCCTCAAATGCGAGTTGAACCAGGTGCTTCCGGACTACCAGCTGTTGTACACGTCGTTCCAGACGAACAGTTTTGTGGCGGGCAAGACCACGCCACATGCGCCACATCACACGCCACTCGCCGGTGTGGCGCACCAGAGACCGTGGCTCTATTTCAAAGAGTCGCCTTTTTTCCGGCTCAAGCGCTTACTACACGGCACCCCGATCTTGCTGAAACGGGCCCCGGAGTCCCGGGGGACGTGCTCTTTCTCATTTGTGCTAAACGAGTCGGAATCGCTGGTGATGGCGCAAGGTCCGCAGTACCGGATGCTCGTGCTCTCTGGCGCGTACCACGGAGTTCCGGCTCAGGAGACCTTCATCGAGTTCCCGACTCCAATAGAGGTGCACATCAACGGCATCATGTTGAAGGACAACTTGAAAGGTATCAAGAACAGGCCCGGAACAGCACGTCCGCTGGACATCACCAGCCACTTGCACAGATCGCCTCAGTCCAACAAGTTGAACATCATCTACGCGTTCTCGAAAGTGGACTACTTGATGTTCTGCTACATCGTGGAGAAGATCACACCGGAACAGGTGCTCGAGAAGGTCACTGCTCAGCCACACATCCTGAAGATGTCGACGTTGGCGGAGATCCGCAAGGACCAGGACCAGGAGGACGATTTGGTCGAAATGCAGGAAGTCGTGTCCTTGCGGTGCCCTTTGACGTATGGCCGGTTGAAATACCCCTCTAAATCTCTATACTGTAAACACGTGCAATGCTTCGATGCGTTGTCTTTCTTACAACTCCAGGAGCAGGCCGCCACGTGGAGTTGTCCGATTTGCCAGAAAGAAGTCACGGTGAAAACTTTGGCCATTGACGACTACATGGCAGAGGTGATTGCTAGCACTGGTGAAGATGACGATGCTGTAGAGTTGTTGCACGACGGGTCTTGGAAAATCAAGTCGGAAGAAGACCGGCATTCGCCGGAGGTGTATAAGCATGACTCGGACCGGTTTGTCGCGAAAAGAGAGGATTCTGTTCCGATTCCGAAGTCGAGTACTCCGCTGCCGAATCCAGAGGCTGTAGAAGTTATATCTTTAGATAGTAGTAGTGACGACGAGGCAGGAGAAGAAGCGGAGGTTGCGGGTGGAGTTGAAGTTGAGGCGGACGATTCTGGGACTGGTGATGATGTCATTGACAGGCTCGCCAGGGAAGTGAATGAAGAAATCGAGATGGATCATCTGCAGCTCCCGCCTTTGCCACCTCCATCTTCTTCTCCGCCCGATTTGACCCCTGAGCAGTCACTGGCCCAGCCACTGGCCCAGCCACTGCGTGTCCACTTGCCACCCCCTCCTCCGCCACTCGACACCATCAGTTTCCCAGACTCACTTATCTCCACGAGCCCCGAATCTGCCGCTTTCAGCCACCAGCCACAGTCACGTGGCCCGGGTGCATCCGGACCTGTAAATGACGTAAATACCAGCCACCGGCTTCCGAATCCAGCCGCCCCTGAGCCACACACCGCGCCACTTTTACTGGGCGCCTGGAGACCCGGAATGCCGAACTACTCGCCCTCGCGGTTCGCTCCCACGTCCGGATGGACGGGAAATCAGCCAGCACAGACTCCGCTGCTGCTGAGTAGAGTCAATCTCGGATTCTCGCTCGAAACCGACACCGATAACAGTAGATTGATGCAGACTCCGGACCTCTCGCGGCAGTTTCTCGCGTCGCCAGAGTCTTCCACCCCGGGGCTTTCCAACGGATCCTCGGCGTCTGCGTACCACGGCCCGGGGTATAACGGAAGTTACAACGGCTCCACTGTGTACACAAATGGAGACTCTGAGTTGCGGAGATCTCCCAGCAGGTTCTCGGCGTATGGAGCGAACTCTCAGCCCGCTCTGAGGACAAAACCGGCCGAGGCTGACCATAGGCCGCTGTCATCGCCTGCGGCAAAACGGAACTACGAAGTGGTGGATCTATTGTCGTCTGATGAGGACCTCCCGTTGGCCAAGAGGTGATGGCTGTGTATAAAGTGTATAATTAGAATGCATGACGAAGTAATGTTACTTATATATTGTTACGGTGCGGGATTTGATCGTATAAAAGGTATCGAGGTGCTGTTTCAATAGAACGGTGCTGTCATTTGATTACGGAAACGGTATCAAGGTGCTGCTTTGGACATATATCAAGGTGCTAATTTGATCGTATAAAAGTATCGAAATACTGCCTTGATCAAATAACGGTATCAGTACTGATTTGATCATTTTGTAGTATCAAAGTACTGATTTGATCATTTTGTAGTATCAAAGACTGATTTGATCATATAAATAGTATCAAAGTACTGATTTGATCATATAAAAAGTATCAAAGTACTGATTTGATCATATAAGAGTATCAACGTGCTGCTTTGATCAAATAACAGTATCAAAGTACTGCATTGATCAAATAACGGTACCAAGGAGCTGATTCGATCATATAAAAGAGCAAAGTACTGCCTTGATCATATAAGGGTATCAGCGTCCTGATTTGATCATATAACGGTATCATAGTACTGCTTTGCTCAAATAACACTATCAAAGTACTACTTTGATCATACAACAGTATCAAGGTGCTAGTTCGACCATATATAAATATCGAAGTACTACCTTGATACATACAACAGTATCAAGGTACTCCATTGATCACACAAAAGTATCAGTGCTCGATTTGATCACACAAACGGTATCAAAGTACTGGTGCGAGCTCTGTACTTCACATACTCATCACCAAAGAACAGCACAAGATGCTCCTCTTCAAACCGGATGCGTCTGCTGAAAAACACCCAGAGCATCGCGACAAACCCAACTATACAAACGGGATTGAGTAGCATGAGCTGCGTGCCAAGGGCCCAGTAGAAAAAGCCGGCATAACTGGGATGTCTACATACTGCATATATACCGTCCTGGACCAAGACGTGATCGTGCCTCTTTTGCACCGACACGAGATGCGAAAACGACTTTCCAGCTTTGACCATCAGCACCGACCGAAGAATCTGCCCAAACACCACCATCCCGAATCCGGCAACTTTCACACTTGTCCACGACCTCTTGAAATCTGCAAACAGGTAGCATTCAGCGTACGCTTCTACCAACGCTGCCCCATGGGCCACTATATACGCCAGACCGTTGTTGATCAAAAAGGAGTCCTTGTTCACCTTGGAACTGTTGTACCGTGCTGTGATGTAGAACTCGAGAAAGTGAAACACTGAAAGCGAAATCATGTACACAGCGATCGGCTTGAACTTTAGGAGCGGTAGTAAAGCTACAGAGACGCCAAGGACCAGCCCTAACGCCGCACTTGTCACAGAGATCTCGTCAAGCGGGTTATCCGCGATGACAGCCTGTAACTGCCTGATTTCTTTGTCCTTGGAGTCGTCTGGAGTGGTCATTTTGGAGTGACCAGTGTTGGTTTGGGTTGTTGGTTTGGGTTAGCGATGCCCTGGATTTTTTCAACTCGCCCGAGAAAGTGCGTACGCTGAAGAAAAAAATTACGCGATACAGACGAGACAATAAGATTTTGGGGGTTAGCTGGGTAGTTGTTGGGTAGTGCTGATTTGGGTGGAGTGAGTTTTGGGCGGACCCGTTGTGGTAGGGGTGTTGTGGACGAATGAGGGGTCATGCGTTTGTGTATTGAGTTCTGAGTTAAGCCTTCAGTATATTTGTAATTGGGGATACACCTTGCTGATATGAGAGCTTGGGATATACCACTTACCCCTTCGATACATCCCTTCACCAAATACAAAACTTAGACTGAACTCTTACTGATCTACGCTTAGATCAACTCCTTAGTAGCTTCCCATTGAGGTACAACTTTTTAATTTCTTCAAATCTCGGTTCCAAGTCTATTCCAACTTTACAGTAAAGGTCCAATTCAAAGAGCAATTATTCTATTCAGAGAAACAATTAACATAAACTGCCAAAAGGCACATCATAAACATCAGTATCCGTAGACGAAATTTGGATGCAAATCACCAGCCAAGACTTGGTCCCTCTCGGACTGCAGCGAGAACTTTTCAGCATACGCAGTCTTCTGTTTCTGGCCATTCATATATCTACACCAGAGGAAATACCCAAAAGTGGCTACAACCAGAAGACATGAGAACAGTACACATACGGAAACTCCCGGTTTGTACAATGGGGCGTCTTTTGCCAAGAAAATCCATGTGGAGATGATACCTCCGATGTTTCCTACACCGATAATGGTGGCCGATCCAACACCTTTCCTTGCGTGGCCTCCAAAGTTCAACGATGCCCAACAGACGAGAAGTGGCATCGCAGTGTACAAACCCGTCACAGAGAGGAAACATCCGGCGTATCTGACATCGATACTGCCAGAACCCATACCCAAGATCATTCCAAGCCCGGTAATGGCTACAAAACACGAGAAGATGGCAAATGGTAATCTAAGCCTGAATTTGTCCGACAAATAACCCATTGCATTCGAAAAACCAAACAGAACAAGCCACGGGTAGATGGAATGTTTGTTCAGATCCATACCGGTGTAACCCATTTCCAGGATAATAGACGTGGCGAAGTAGGCGTATCCATAAGAAGGAACAATCAAGGCAAAATACGACAAAGTTGGGAACCACACACCTGGACTTTTCAAGACGTTTAAAACGTCTTTGAAATGGTATTTCAATTCGAAACCAGACTCTGCACCTGACATGATTGCCAATTTCAGTTTCAAGAACAGACGTTCGTTGTCGTTCAAGAATCTGGCCTCTTCTGGGAAGTCAGAGATGGTGAAGTACAAGAAAATGGCAAGTCCCAGAGTCAAAGCACCTTCGATGATGAAGATATACTGCCATGAGTCAATTCCGTGAGCTCCATCGAGATCTATACCGATTCTGTAAGCAATAGCACCACCACAGGCACCGGCAAGACACACGACGGAAAAGAAAGTCGAGAACCTTCTCTGAGCTTCTTGTCTGGTGTAATAGTTGGACAAGACATAGAAAATGGCTGGGAAAGAACCACTTTCAAAGACTCCGAGCAAAAATCTACACAGAACCAAACCCCCAAAATTGGTGACAAACCCCATTCCAACTGTAATAATACCAAACAAAAAGATACAAGCTCCAAGCCATACATGCGGCTTGAAAAGTTTCATACAATAATTCGAAACCACTTCAAAAAAGATGTATGGGACGTAAAATACCGTCAATGCAGTGTTGTATTGGTTTCCGACCAAACCCAACTTTGTAGACATACCGTAGACGTTGGCATTGGAGATGTTGATTCTGTCCAAAAATGACAAAAAGTACAAGAGACAGAATGGGGGAACCACACACAAATCGATTTTCCATGTCAATTTTTTTTCATTGATACCCATCGAGCTTGCCAACTCGTGAACTTGGGCCAATTTGGACTCCAAGCTTACAAATTCATTTTTCAGTTCTTGTGACTCTTGAGCTGACAGTCTTTCAAACTTGTCACTGGATCTGTTTTCAACAGAGCTTCCCAGTTCCGACATATTGCTAATTTGGGGCCGTTGTGTTGTATGTAGACCTTGTTTCCGTTAATTTCAGCAGATATTCCACATATATACTTGAAAACTTTGCCTGATGTGAGTCAGTTCCCCCTCTCCGAAAAGTTTTTCCCGGTTTTTTTTTCCACTAAGACCGTGCGGTACCGGAGAGATCTTTGTGTGTGAGACAAGAGATGACGAGATAAAGATAAATGTGGTGGTGTCGTATCGTGAGGTACAGTGAGGTATGTGAGAGTGATATGGGTACCATGGTATTCAGACCCATTTGGTCCGCACCCCCGTGAACCAGTACCTAGGTTATCGGCACCCGTATCCGGCCATCGCGAAATAAGCTCATTGAGCACCGCATCGGTACAAAAATCTGCCACTCGGCCCAGCAAATTCACCGTGTCACTAAACCACCAATTGCCGAGGCAGTGTGTGTACTGGTGTATGATTAGTCTAGATGAGAATCAAAATCCATAGCTATTGCACTAGTTGGACTGGTTGACTAGTTGACTAGTTGCGCTTATTGCACTAGTTGCATCCAGGCACTAGTCAATGTGGGGAAACCGTTGGATATAAATACCTTTTTTGATTCTCATACAAGCTCGGTCCGTCAATTACCAGTGCTCGAGCCGCTTTTTTTTTTTTTTGAGCTTTCCTTTTTGGGGCATTAGAGAGACGGAGTTTAGGTTTCGAATTTTGGGGGTGAGGTGATGCGAGAGTGTAGGTACTAAATGGCAATTAAATGTGTCTGGCCGGTTACGGATACACAGAATTATTGAATGCTAATTACCAGGCAATATCGCCCGATCGGAGGCAGCCTATCGCCGCATAATGATGAAAGATGCCCGTTTATTAATGAGTATGTAAAGGTCAAAAATATAACACAGTGATGACAAATGACGTGGTTTGGAATAATGTACAATATTGATGCTGAAAACTTTTCTTCACATGATGACACAACAGCGAGAATTCTCCAGTTGTGGTTTTTGTGCAGATTGTGGTTGTGGTTGCGGGATGGCTCTTTGTCCAGTAGCAGCACGAACAGGTTTCGGTGAATTTGGACGTTTGGAACTTTCCTGATTACCAGTCGGTATTGGGGTCTTTGAACGCTCAGAATCTAAAGCTGCCAGACGCGGTACGGAGTTTTCGAGAGATTTCCCCAGATTTGGCTGAACTTCCTGTTGCTCCATAGCCGGAGCCTTACTTGTGACCTCTTTTTTGGCACTTTTCGCCTGTTTCTTCTCGTAACTCACTATCAACTCGGTGAGTTTCTTGAACAACTCATCCACGTTGACTCTCAATTTCGACGAGGTCTCCAAGAACAAATCCACCTTCAATTCGTGCAGCAACATCTCTCCGTCCAGATAACTCAACTGTCTCTCGTTCACGATGTCCGACTGCAACCCACAGAGTACTACTGGTGGTAAATTGTCCTCATCATGGCACCTCAACACCTGCTGGTGTAAAAGCGTCACAATATCGTAGCTCTGTCTCGAAGTGACATCGTAACACAACACCACTGCCTGTGCCTCTTTGATCTGCAATTCTCTGGAATCGCTATAGTCCTCGATTCCCACTGTATCGAGTATGTCCAATGCCACAGTGGTCTCTTTACCGGATTCGGACTCTAGAGTCACTGTTCCGGTGTAAGTCTCTTGGAAAGTCGGGTCATAGTCCTCGACGAAATGTGCCTGGACAAATCTCAAAACCAAAGCGGATTTACCCACACCGGTTTCGCCCAATACACAGACGTTGTAATGTTTCAAATTCAGCTGTAAAAACGGTGTTAGCATGGGAAAAGCGGACTCAAATGCGGAGGTACTCACGTAAAAATGTGACATTGTGCTTGTTTTGACACGTTCTGAATCAGTCTTGTTCGGGTACTGTATAAAGCCAGAGAATTCGGTTCTTCCCTACCCTCAAGCTCTCTATAAATGTATACAGTAAAGGATACAAGTTGTGTATTCGATACTCGGATTCCAATCTCTGTATATAATACCCAGCGAAAATTTTATGTTTTTTGTGTCTTTCTGCTTGCTTTTCTTTTTCCTGCTCCTGCCCTAAAGTGTCGTTTCTTTTTCTGTTCTGGCCAAGGGACAGAAATGGGTCGGTGTCAAATTGGGACCGGTCTGTTCACCGAGTGGGACATCACTGGGAACCGGGTGTTGATCTACGCGTTTTCAAGACTCGTCTCGGGCCTCAATTGACCAATTTAAGTCCAAATTGCATCATCCGGCTGTAAATCTACCGTCGAATTACCGTTGTACAGTTTTAAAGACAAAAAAAACGACGTAAAACCGTTTTATTCTTAAAAAAACGTGAGCTAAAAAGGGCAATATTTTTTAACGGATAGAATGCTGGTTTTGACCCGAACATTACAAGCAAATAATTCTATATGGTTTATTAGGGATGTATATGACAGGATGGATTAAAAAAAGCGTAACAACTTTTTAAAGATCGAATTGCCCTTTTGTTTGATCTTTTGTCTGTTTCTCTTTTGCAGCTTTGGTGGACTCTTCAATTCGTCAAAGTTGAACGTGTTGTAAGATGGCAGCCTTGGCAGCTGTCTCTTCAGAGTCAAGATCTTGTGTTCCCCAGTGAAGAAATTTTTGATCCTGATCGACTTCTTCTTTTGAAATTGAGGTTTTTCTGGCTCCGATTCCAGATGCACTTGTTCCGGGGCAGATTTGATCACTGTTGAAGCTCTCAGGGGCTCAGATTCCTGGGCTGGTTTAGATTTGTTATCGTAATAGTTCATATCAACCAATTCCAAGGACTCATGATCAAGTTCCTGGATGTTATCGTCGTCAAAACCCAACTCATTTGTCAGTTGAGTGGTCATTGTAGTATCTGGGTCTTCGTAGATAGACAATCTCAAGAATTTGTTGTTTCTCTTCAACTCTTCTTGTCTTTGCAACAACTCGTTTGTTGACATCAAGAGACTCGACTTTTTAGCATCACGATGATGGGTTTTGTACTTGTTTGTCAGTTCCCGGGACAAATTTTTGCTGAAAATGGACATCCGCATCTTCTTACTGAGCCCATCCCCGACAGATTCTCCATCGGCAAAGTTGGCATCATCTGTCTCATCATCGGTTGGATTTACTGGGTTTCTAGAACTCGTCATCAAATACTGCGTCGTGCTACTGCTCAAAGCGACTTGTTTCTTGCCCGATACGTCCAAAGCCATATCATCTTCTGTCTCGTCTCCGTATTCTAAATTGACATCGAATTGGTTGAACGCATTCACTAATTGCGCCATTTCCTCATCGGTCATTATGGTGTCATCTTTAGCATCGCTGGAATCGGCATCCAAGAATCTCTGATCGACAACCGATGCCGGTTTCTTCTTCTGCACAGAACTCCGGCTCGATAGCAGCAGTTGCTCTTCTTTTACGTTATAAATCCGTGGCTCAAAGAAATGTTGGTCCACTGGAGAAATTGGCATTCTCTGTGCTTCATTGATCGAAAATTGAAACGAAATGCTTTTATCATCATACCCATACGTCTCATAAGCGACTTTCAACTGGCTCGGAGAGTCGTGAATCTTGTTGAAATCTTTTACACTGAGATCTCTCTTCGAGTCGTCCAGCAAGTACTTTCTCAAGTCCTTTGTCGATACAGATTTGCTGGAAATCATCGAGCTCCTCCTCGTGTCCAGTGCCTCTGGAATGTTCAAAGACCTGTCAAACTCCTTCATCTCACGGAGATTCCCGAACCGGCTCATTCTGACACCGAATTTGTTCAACACATCGTTGGCGCCTTTGGGAGCAGTTCTGCCTGTTTCATTGGCCCGGCTTGGATCCAAAGACGGTTTCAATACGTTCAGTTGAGACGATGGGGCCCTTGGAGGTGGTCTTTTTCTGAGTGGGAGTCGGTTGTGAGCTGCCAAGAAGTTCTCACGTTCTTGGGACTTCAAGACTTCCAATTGTTTCAATTCTTCGCGTGCACGCTGCTGTTTTTGCAGTATGAGATCACGTTGACGATTTTCTTCTTGCTTG
This sequence comes from Nakazawaea sp. yHDR128, assembly GCA_030571255.1. NCBI lineage: Eukaryota > Fungi > Ascomycota > Pichiomycetes > Alaninales > Pachysolenaceae > Nakazawaea > Nakazawaea sp. yHDR128. Next base: position 898,716 of record JAJLXL010000009.1, on the reverse strand, counting down.
CGTCTTTGCTCCAGTTCGTGCAGTCTCTGGGCTTGTTTTATATGTTTTTGTTCCAGTTCTTGCAGCCTCTTTTGGGCTAGTTTTATCTGCTCATCGCGCAGTTCACGAGATATCACTGTCTCATTTTCATGAATCACTGCATTTTTCTGGTCCTGGTACACTGGAATCTCTTCTGCATCCCCAAAGATCTCGTCGCACAAGTACATGAAATCCATCACGTTCAATTTCGATTCCCGCATGTCAGGAAGTGGAGGACGTGATTTCTTCTGGTTCGGCTGCTTTTGCTGCTGCTGGACAAATTGTTTCAAGCTCTTGATGGAACTCTGCTGTTTCAACGATTTTTTACTCGAAGAACGGCTGATACTAGTCTTCTTATGTGCTTTGAACGATTTTGGTTTTCTGTAAGAACTCGAGGCACTGATCACTGGTTTTCCGTCCAAAGTCTTTGTCTTCTTCTGCAAAGTGTTGCCATTGATGACTCCCAACAGTTTTCTCGTGCTTGGTGGAACTGGGTTGAAATTTGGGATTTCCTTGGTGACAGTCTTGATATTAGCCCCATTTTCGTCGGTTATTGTAGTGGTGACGATAGAAGTGGACCTCGGAATGGATTTCTTGAGTGGAGAGCCCGATTGGTAGTCATTCAAATGGTTTCTCAACAACTGGTAGAAAGTTTTCTCGGGATTCTGGTCCTTGGAGGCCAATTTTCGTTTCAAAGTGACCAAATCGACACCGTGCCACAAGGTCTGAAGATTTTTCAAGATCTCTTCGTTGTACTGCAAAATCGGACTATGGTCCAAGTTGTCGATCTTTGTGAAATCGTTCAGCGGGGCAGATTTCTTCAAGGAGTCGTATTTCGAGAGCAACGGATGGTTCAAGATCAGGTCGATCTCTATCCGCGATTTCGGATCAACTTTCAACATCTTCCAGATCAAATCTTTAGCCTCACTTGACAACCCATTAGGCATCTTGAACTTCCCGGTTTGCACCTTGAGCAACAACTCTCTGATATTTGGATCGTCAAATGGGAGTCTCCCGGTGAGCAAAGCGAACAAAATGATCCCGGCAGACCAGATATCGCTCGGACCTCCGTGGTAATTCTTGCCGGCAACGATTTCCGGTGATGCGTAGTGCGGAGAACCACAAGAGGTCTCCAATAAGTTGGTAGTGGTCTCCAAAGTAGCCATGCCGAAATCAGCAATCTTGATCTTGCGGGTCTTGTCCAACAACAAATTTTCCGGCTTCAAATCACGGTGGCAGATGTTGAAACGATGACAGTACTGTAAACCGTTGATTATCTGCTTGAAATACGTGACAGCTTCTCGCTCCTCCAACTTTCCTCTTCTTACGAGATAGTCGAACAATTCTCCGCCCTCAATGTACTCCAAGACCAAATACAATTCGTTCTTGTTCTCCCAGACGTCGTACAAGCCCATAATATTCGGGTGAGAAATCACCTTCATGATGATAATTTCACGCTCAATCCCGTAGGGCAAGCCATTCTTGTCGATCTTGATGTTGTTCTTCAACTTCTTGCCGTTGGGACTGTCGCGGTTGAACTTGGGCACGATTTTCACCGCTGCCAATTGGCCCGTGACGGAATGTTTCAGCAATCTGACTCTGCCTGTGGATCCTCTGCCCAAAGTGCGGCCCAAGCGCCAGGGCCCGACGTGATTCTGCGATTTCCGCTTGCTTGAGTTTGTCGTCGTTGTGGAGGCCTGTGAGAGCCTTTTTGTGGCGTTTGCTACGCTCTCAACGACCTTATCTAGCTGGTGAGTGGCATTTGAGGCTTGTGTTTGGGCAGGGCGATTCTGATACTTGCCCACATGGTAGATGTTCTCTTTGTCCTCAGAACTGGACATGACACTGGACACGACAGTCTTGGAGTTCTCGGTGGCTCTTCTAGCTGCTTTCGCGGCAAATGAGGAAGGCATCTGTAGCGATATGATGTGATGGTGATCTTACGGTGATTTGATGGCGCTATTGCAAATATGGCACGATAATGACACGTAAAGTGGATAAATCAATTCAGCTGATGTGATTGATCAGATTGGTGAAGTGACTTGAATTATGAGAGAAAGCTGTGTGATTAAATGAATGTGTAGCGATGTGTTTGGTATCTCAAGTATGTGCCTAGTATGTGTATACAGTGCCCAGTATGCCTATGAATGCTTAATGAATGACTATGGTTAGATCTTGATGTGTGGTGATATCGACTAACGTATCAAGCAACAGATACAATTTTCAAATTGAAGGAACGATCCTGCTTAGCCCAATAATAACAAACAAACAAATCGCTATGTGAGTGTTTTGGTGAAAAAAACGCGAAACAAATGCAACGCCATTTTTGGGTGTGCACGACCGAGCATAATATGGTTTTTGGATTTGCAGAATTCGGGGCCATGAAAAGGTTTAGGGTGAGGTGGCCAGGTATTTCGGGGTATTATATGAGGGATTGTGAAGCTGGGAGTTTGACTCCGGTTTGCCGTGGTCCTGCTCCATAGGACCCATTGCACATCTGCCCTACTCCGGTTCAGCCGGCCACATTCCCTGGCCCTACCAGTCCCTGGCCCCTGGCAATCCCAATCCAGCTTTTTGATCCTCAGCCACGACCTTTGGTTTTTCTTAAAAATTCTGAATCTGCTCGGCTATAACTAATCCATCTACGCCAACCACCCATCCACCACAACTCACAGCCACTCATTTCCACTCCATCCACTCCATCCCATCATGTTATCATCGTGGAAAAAGCTCAAATCCAAGGCATCCGGGAAAGATTCCGGCTCCCCGGCGAAAAATAGCATCTCCACCGCCACCTCCAACACATCCGACACCATTTCGTCCAGCTCGTCCCTCAAGAACTCGCCGTCCACGCAAATCGACGACGAGTACGACACTGATCCCCGCAAAACCATCACCAAGAAATCAAACAACACCATAGTGAACCACCTGATAAATCCCCTCACACATACACAGACCGCTTCATCCACACAGAGCTCCAAGACAGTAACCAGTGCCCACAATATTGTTGAGGGGTTCCTGTCGTTGTCTGTGGACGACGAGCACGTGATCACGACGGAATTGGGCAATAACGATCCGGTTTTGGTGGATTCCGGCACTCCAAGGGCCAAAGAATCTGAAAAGAGATCAAATGCCAGGCCCGGTTTGTTGACCGTAAAGATCTACAACGGTAACAATATCAAGTTGCCCATGCCCTTGAAGATCAACAAACCTGTTTTGTCCAAATTGGCTTCCTCGGGCGTCGGAGTTGACGTGGATACGATTGAAAAGACCATCGACCATCTCTTGTTTGTCGCAGAGAACAGCCAGGACTATGCAAAGACCGATGTCGGTTTGTTGATGACACAATCACTACCATCTTTGGTGTCCATCCCAAACTCGGCAAACCTCGTAAACTCCCAGCCTTCGGCGTTATCTACAAAGAAACTGTTGGTGTATTTGATCATCGAGTTCGATAACAACACTGAGGTTGTAGAATCCATAGGCAGCACTGTTCAAGCGCCAAAATTCGATAATGTGACAACTTTTGACGTCAGTAACTCTTTGCAGTACTTAAATATCCAAGTCTTCAGCCGGTTGCCGGGCATCTTGGTCCCAGAGGACCAGTTACCGGATGACCAGAACCTGAACACCACTCAGCACGATGTGTTGATCGGTAACTGTAGAATTCCTTTAGACTCGAATCCACCGTTGAATTCCAACACCAGGTTAGTAAACCACGAGTGGATCAACGTCATCAACCCGTACAACAACTTGCCCATGGGTTTCATCAACTTGTCTATCGACTTCAAGCTCTTCAAAGAGAAAAAAGGGCTCGCAATCACAGATTTCGATTTGTTGAAAGTGATAGGCAAGGGCTCATTCGGGAAGGTGATGCAGGTACGCAAGAAAGACACGGGCAAGATCTACGCCTTGAAAACGATCAGAAAATCACATATCGTGAGCAAGATGGAAGTCACCCATACTTTGCTGGAAAAATTCGTACTATCAAAGGTGAACAACCCGTTTATTGTACCTTTGAAATTCGCGTTCCAGAGCCCGGAAAAATTGTACTTGGTGCTCTCGTTCATCAACGGTGGTGAATTGTTTTACCATTTGCAAATCTCTAGACGGTTTTCTTTGAACCGTGCCAAGTTGTATATCTCCGAATTGCTTTCGCTGATTGAATGTTTGCACAATTTGAACATTATTTACCGTGATTTGAAACCCGAGAACATCTTGTTGGATTACCAGGGCCATATTGCTTTGTGTGATTTCGGTTTGTGTAAGATCAACATGAAGATCCAGGAAAAGACAAACACTTTCTGTGGCACTCCAGAATATTTGGCCCCAGAATTGTTGTTGGCCCAGGGCTATACAAGAGTGGTTGACTATTGGACGTTGGGGATCTTGTTGTACGAGATGTTGACGGGATTACCCCCATTTTACGACGAGGACACTTCGAAAATGTACAAAAAGATTTTGCAAGATCCATTGGTGTTCCCGGATTTCCTCGATGCCGACACCAAATCGTTGATCGAGCAGTTGTTAAACAGAGATCCTACCAAGAGATTAGGTTATAACGGGACCCACGAGATCAAAGATCATCCGTTCTTTGCCGATATCGATTGGAATAAATTGGTGCAGAAAAATTATGTGCCTCCTTTCAAGCCTCCAGTGAAGGATTTGAATGACACCACCAATTTTGATCCAGAATTCACGAATGAAAGACCCGCAGATAGTGTGGTTGACGAATTCTTGAGTGAAAGTGTCCAGAAGCAGTTTGGTGGTTGGACTTATGTCGGAAATGATATTCTTGGATCGGCTAATTAGAGTATAGAAAGACATTATATGATGGATTAATTAGTTGGTGATTTCTCAAGATCTGTAGGATAGTAGAAGAATAGCTTGGTAATGAGGACGACTGTTTTTGATGTCCGGTTAGATCGTGCAAGTGAAACTGTTGTGAAAATACTATTCTGCTAATAGCGAAAACAACCCCCCTTCTAAATCTGTTATACGATTTCAATTGATATGATAACACCATACTTTATGGAAGGGAAAGCCAATAAATGGCCATGTCAAGCACAATGTTTTAACAAGGACTGCTCCACTATTTGGAACCGAACCTAATGTACAGAAAACAGATCTAGAAAATCCTAATTACGAAATCAAAACCGTATCACTTACTTGCAAATCGTGCATATATAATATATAACAACTCCATAAACATAATCCCTAGACAAGAATTGTATATTACGAACCCTGTGTCATACCAGCAATACCGGCCAAAATCAGCAGTAATTACACCATCGGCACCCCAACCCTGATCGGCCGGGATCCAATAGTTCGGTACAACATGACAAATCTCTTTACTCCACATCTTTAATTTTGCGATTTTTTTCTTTTGGGGATAAAGAAGGGTCATTCTTTGATGCTGTTCAAGGTTGAAGAACTCTTTCTCCGCGACGAATTTTGCAACAGTAATGGAGTTGTCTGACTCTGCAAAACCGGCCCGAGCGCATTTTCCAACTGTCTCTGGTGAATTTTCAAATCTTTCAATTTGGACTCCATATTTTTCACCAGTTCTGTATATCTTGCTATCAAAGTCAAACCCTCTTCTTCCTCCTGGATCGAAAGCTCAGCCTTGCTGAACACTTCCTTCATCTTCTGATTCATAGCTGAATAACTTTCCAAGTAATTCAACTCCAGTAACGCACTTTCCAGTTCTGTCTTGTAAAAATCCAACAACATGAGCTCCAAATCTGAACATTTCAAATGAGAAATTTCAATTGCATAATCAGGGATGGTGGGGATATGCGCAATCTTGGTATTGACTAGATCCTCCTCCAATGTAGTGGTCAGCAAGTCTTCAGAAACCCCATCTATCTCGTCTTTGAACTTTCCCTGGATCCCCCGGGACTCCGAAATCTGCTGCAATAATTCTTCATACAGTTTGACAGCTCTGACGTATTTCAACTCATATTTTCTCAAATCAATAGAGCTAGAATTTGTGCAATCGGTGATGTTGAGATCAGGATGGACTAAGAACACTTCTACCATGGTTATACAGATAGCACGATATCTACTAACGACGCAATCATAAAGATTCTGTAGTGATTACAATGATCCCACAGAGGGGGAGCAGTACTTTATATACCCTACATGTAGCATTTTTTATATTCCGATAGCTCAATATTGCTTTTTCCCTTTTTTCGGGGTAGGAATAAGAGAGAATTGCAAAGTAGTGAGGGCACTGTTCACCGAGCCGAGCACGATATCTGCCTCAATAGTAAACTGTTCCACGGACGGAAGACTCAGGATACGGTCACCGATCAAATAACACCACAATCTAAAATCTCTGATAATAATGTCAAAACTTATGATCATGTCTCAGAGTTGGTCTAGGCCCGAGCCCCTTTTGGCACACTTTGCACTACTTTTCAGTGTCCACTCTTACACAACTTTATAATAGATGGATTGATTATGTTATATAATTGGAGAAGTGTACAATAACGCTAAACCGTTTAGATTCTCTTACCTCTTCTTGAAGTGGTCTTGGTATGTTGACCACGGACTTTCAAACCCCAGTAGTGTCTGATACCTCTGTGAGCTCTGATTTTCTTCAATCTTTCCAAGTCATCTCTCAATTTAGATTCCATGTTGTTGGCCAAGACGTGGTAGTCCTTACCGTCAACGATATCTTTTTGTCTGTTCAAGAACCAAGCTGGGATCTTGTAGTCAGTTGGGTGTTGCATGATGGTGACGACTCTTTCCAATTCTTCTTGGGTCAATTCACCAGCTCTCTTGGCCAAATCGACATCAGCCTTCTTACAGATCAAGTTGGAGTAACGACGACCGACACCTCTGATCTTGGTCAAGGCGTACATGATCTTGATTCTACCATCAACGTTGGTGTTCAACAAACTATTACAAAGTTAGTATGAGGTGGCTTGGGGTGATCGACAGTTTGGACTCAGGGGTGACATCATATGATGATTGGTTGCTGGAATCTTTTCAGTGTCCTAGGAAGAGTTTGTGGTGTTTGTCGAATATTGTTCACCTTATATCATTTTTAGCTTGAGTTCTTGAATAATTCCTGTGATCTTGAAATGTATATCTAACACCTGTAATCTGATCTCTTTTCGATCTTCTGGTCTACAAATCCCTGATTAATGGTTGGATCCACTTGTGATACTTCCCAATACTCAAATCGCTGATATTGTAGAGCATAACATGGCCCCACTTGTATTCTTCTTGTCAATTCATGAGTTGAAAATTTTTCGTAACCACTGTCAATGATGGATGTCCGCCCCTGGATATATCAAACTTCTGTCCTAAAGAATCTTGTATTCTGTACATACCGTAAAATGTGTTGGAAATTGTTAGCTTCTTGAACAACTAAGGACATCTTGCTTAACTATATTGTCTTGAATGGATGATAACAGCTGAAAACTTGCACTTTTAATTTTTCAACTTTTTTTTTTCTCTCTCTAAACGGTGTTTTTCCTCAGCATAAAAATTTTTTCAGGCGGGTGAAAAAGGTCGTGTAAGTTTGGTTTGGAGACTGCGCGACTGATCGGGAAATGGAGGCAAAATACAGGGGCTGGCGGTGCGCGACAATCTCAAGCTGAACGAAAAATGGTCACGCCGGAGCGAGAAAGAGTGGTGTTACGATGTACAGTCGATGGATTAAATAGGGCTGAAACCCTAGATGATATTTGAGCATTTATAATGTCTATATACAGATATCAAGATCAAAGATCTTTGGCGTACAAATGTGCCAATTTCTCTAATGCCCCCTGTTCGATGTAGATACGGTTAGCCTTCAAGACCTGGCGGACTTCCAATTCATCCGGACTCAGAACAGTCAATCTCTTTGAACGGTGGTGTTTGATCAGATTTGTCAATGTTTCAATTTTTGAGAGATCAGAAGCGATGAATAACAAGTTCAAGTTCTTCAAATTGTGGGAACCGATAAACAGGTCAACGGCATGGTAATCGCTTGTAGCAATGTTGAAATCATAAGTCTCTGTAGCTGATTGGGGCTGTGGCAGATCTCCACCGATGATGAACAAATTGCCTCTTCTATAAAAGTCACTTAACAGCACCCTGAAGGCATTAGCATATAATTTCAGCGGCAATTTGGTGCTGAAGTCGTTTGGAGCAGTTCTGGCAAGTGCACGGGCACCGTTGATTCTTATTGGAGAGTTGGCATCTCCTACACGCGCTTTACCATTTCCCTTTTGTGGCATCAATTTCCGCCTGGAAAACCCTAATTCTCCACGTCCCGGTGGATTCGAGGCTCCTACACGAGCACAATCCAGTTCATGAACCAGCGCCCTCCAAAGAATATCTCTTCTTAATGGTGTATTGAGGAAATCATTGGCCACTGGGACAACTTGGTGAGGTTCTAAAGATGGAAATGAACGTAGCGTTGCAAGCACGTATTGAGGCGGTGCGATGACCGAATGTGGTAATATTGGCGTAACGTTTGTCAGGACAGTTCCATAGAATGATTTCAGGATCTGATGCACCTGCTGGACCTGCTGGACCGCCTGTCTCTTGAGCATCTTGTAGTTGTTCTTCACCTTTACTTTCTGAGCTCTGATTTTTTTTTCAATTTATTTTTTTTTCATTTAAAATTCTCATCTACAAATCACCCTCTTTAATCACAACCTGTTCAATTTGGTCAACATGTATATATATCATAAAAAAGTCTATAACAACGCATATAATCATCCCCGTAGATAAGTGGCAAGGTTTGTGCAATTTCGAGCTCGAAATGCGAAAATTGCAGAGTTAAAATAAAAAAGCCATAAGTAAAGAAATAAACCTCACATCCCCTCCGTATTTTGATATAGTAAAAGCAAATAAATGTGTAAACGTCTGTGGAACTCTTGTATAGTCCATCTCAAGTCCAATCCAGCAATCTAATGAATAATGAAAATATAAAATGTTCTAGTTGAGCCAAGTTTTTGGTTTTTAACCCCCAATACTGCTTCCGTTTCCCCATGCATAACATCATTTAAAATTGTCTAAATCGTTCCACTTGAAATCCTTGTTCTTGTCCATGTTATCGTTATCGTTGTCTTGGTCATCATAGAGTTGTTGTTCTCTCTTCAATACTGCTTCCATACCACCACTAACTGCACACATCCAGATCCTGGTCTTGTAAATCCTGAAAAGCTCCTTCACCAATTCTCTGAAATCGATCCTCTGGTTTGCTGCATAGTAAAAAGTCAATTTACGTCTGTCCCACTGGTATTCCAGATCCACAACATGCATTATCAAGCCATGTGTTTGCACTTTCAAAGAACATACACGGCACGCTTTCTCTTCATCGGCAATCTTATTTGGCACCTGGGCCACCTGCTGTGGATCTGCAAATCTGAGAATTGGTTTCGGGAAATGCAAGGCAGGAATGGGCTGTGGTTGCTGCTGCTGCTGTTGTTGGACTCTTTGGCCATTGTTGATTGGGGGTAAAACCCCAGAAGAGATCAACTGCTCGTTGTCAACCAAAGCCAGTTGTTGCTCTTGGTGCTGTCTCAATTTCAACAACCTTGCCTCGTCAATAGACACGTCCAATCTCAACACTTTGCCCAAATCTTGGCCACGGTCCAGCTCTACAACGACCAAATCGCTCAATTTCAACGCCATGCCGGCGTTTTCCGGGAGGTAGAACACGTCTACACGGCCGGCTTTGAACCCGATGAGCACCAATTTGGCCCCGGGGAAAGCATTTCCGGGAAACCTCGGCAATTGAGCACCTTTCTTCAGCAACGCATCCAACAGGGCCTTCGTATCAGTGGTGCCAGCATCAGTGATATGGACTCGATGGTGCTTGTCGTTGGTGAAGTAGTAGTCTACGGATTGGTACGCATTTCTAAACAGAGGTGTACTTTCCGAGATCTGTCTGCCGTTGAGGGGTTCATTGCCCGGATCGACCAAGCCCAAATTGCCGAAATCGGCTGACAATCTCTGGACGTGTCCTGCAGGCCCAGCAGCTCGCTGGTCCGGATTTTTGTTGAAATATCCGCCATCTGGAGGCACAAATCCGTTATAACCTTCATTTGTCCACTGTCTATCGCCTACAGCTGCATATGAATGTCTTCTCAGTGCCGCAGCCTGGAAATCTTGCCCGAAATTCTGGAACTGTTGTTGTGGGATTCCAGGTGGCTGTTGAGGCGGAATCCTAAGTGGCTGTTGCTGTTGCTGTTGTTGCTGTTGTTGCTGTTGTTGCTGTTGCATCGGTGGAAATTTCTGCGGAAAAGTCCACTCATTAGGCATCGCAGGTGGTCCAGAGTTGAATTGCGTCCATGTGGGTGAAGATTGCAGAGAATTCGTGTCAATTTTGTGGATGCTGGAATTGCGGCTGTGATTCGACTGGTCCAGAGTCCAAATACTGCCGGGAAAGTACGAAGACCGTCTGCTGTATGTATCTGCAGACATCTGGCCGAGGGGCTGCGGGATTTGCATCAGCAGTTGCTGGATCGAGTTCAAGTTGAAATCTCCCGACATAATGCTCCCAGATCTGGCATTACTGGCAAAAGTAGGAGACGTGTTGTTGGAGTTTGTGAAATTGTAGCCGTAATTGGCAGATTCCTGGTCAGAAGACGCTGAAGTCTGGCCCAGACCGCTCCAAATGGACTGGTCCAATTCGAATGGTCCTGAGGGTAACACTGGTGACACATTTTGGTCACTTTCCGTGAAACTGACCTTTCTTCTGGCGGTATTTGCGCCCTGGCTGTCCTGTTTCTGCTGTAAAATGGAATTCAAGTCCGAATCCGGAGTTCCCATTGCTGTTGGCTGGTTCGGGATCGAATACCGATGACTCATGGTGTTGATCGGGACTTGGTTCAGCCGGAAGATGCTGGAATTTGTAGGATTGTGATCCGATATAGAAGACCTCACAGATGCGATATTCGAGTTCTTTGTATCAAAAGCGAATCCCAAATTGAAAAAATCTCCGCCAAATTCTCCAATCGTACCTGTTTCAAGTGCGGGATTCTTGTGGAGTCCTGAATTCGATGTTTTGTCCTGTTGAAAGGTGTCGAAACCGGTAAATGAGTCCTTTGAAGTGTTTGGGATATATTGGCTCATGCCTGTCTTAACACTTTTTTCCTATATTTTTTATCACTTTCTGCAAATTGCCACTTTATCTGAGTCTTTAAATTCGTCAATAGCAGGAAAGGGATATTTGATAGTGGAATGGGATTGTGAATGAGAGCTTTATTGAACGGGAATTGGATTGGACTGGAGTTGACACTGAGAGATCAGAGTTGAGAGATGAGACTTGTCAATGGTTGTGACGATCGAGGGATTGCTAGCACAGACAAAAGTGTCACTTTATCATGGATCAACAATCGGCTATAGTTCTCTACTAAATTCTACATCTTTCGCTATTGTTCCCGTGTAAGAGGAGAATCAACTACAGCAACGGGGCTTCGTCATGGCAATTGTAATGGTTCCAGAACCACAAACGCAATTTAATTATCTGCAGAGCCTTCTGCACCTCTTTATCTAGCTGTAAGCTGTTGTTTTAAGTCACGTGGTCGTGCATGAAGTCACAATTTTTACCTTTGATCATGCTGTTGTGGAGGAGGTTTTGACTCAAGTCATGGAATGACTAATGGGATCGTATCATAATTTAGACCAGGGCCACAGTCTTGGGCCGAAATCGGTCCAAAAGCATGCACTCAAGCACCAAATTCTCCGCATTCTTTATCTTTGCTATCACTTAACTTGTCCCTGCGTCTAGAATCTTTTTTTCGTAAATCATGCAAAGGCCACGCACAGAGAGGGAGATAAGTACTTTGTATCCCCCCACATGGATGGATGACATATTTTTGAACTGGGTTACAGATAAGCACATGCCGTGATGTCAAAAATGAACGAGTATTAACTAACTAATGTCGATAATAAGCTTTCAGTAACACTAATCCACAATACATAACAATAGCCCGAAAAGAAAAGACACCACAAACCAAATTGGTCATTCAAATCCTTCCAAAATTCTCAATGCCAGCTTCATTCTATTTATCGTACCATCGTGTCTCGAAGGATCGTTAATCATATCTGCAGTCAATCTAGCAACGACATCGACAATCTTTTCGATATATTTCTTTTCATCATTAGAGATATCCAAATTGTCGAATTCTTCACCTATTATCACCCCATCTGTGGATTCCAACAATTTCGACAACGTGGAGATCGAAAAAGGTCTTAGTTTCTTGCCAGACGATGACGATGAACTTTTCTTCTTGTGCCTCTTGGTGTACTTGGATTTGCCCAGATTCTTGCTATGAGTCTGTGGCTCATTCCCCGGAGTGTACTCTATGTCTTCATAGTCGTCGTTATCGTAATTACTCATGTCATCGGTGGCTCTAATCACCTCGGGAATCTTTCCACTGTAGTCACCGATATCGTCTGCAGTGTGAAACGAGGCGTTATCGGTGTTGAACGTAGATACAGAGTAGTTATTAGGATTGAATTTACTCTTGCGTGTGTTCCCCTGTGCCGGTAATTCCCCAAATTGGATTCTTCTCTCACTCGAAGAAGTATTGGATGATCCTGTTTGTGCCAATGCGCTTGGTTTTTCCAAACTTTCTTGACTTGCTAGTGGTGATTTGTACACCAGATCGCTCTGGGCTGGGGATTCCGTTGCAACAATCTCCGGATCCCCCAAACTGATGCTCTTTACATGGAAAGTATGCGACGAAGGTGATGCTACTTCGTTCTTTTGAACAGTCTCGTCAGAAATGATACTGTTTCTCTGTGGTTGCGATTCTAAAAGTTGTTCTGACTTTTGGTCGGCAACTTGCACTTTTGAATCATTCTTCAACTCTTGCATCAATTCCTGCACATCCACTTCTTTGTCTTCTGGAACGGTGAAATCTTTCTGTGGGCCAGCTAATTCTGCGACATCAACCTTTTCATCCACTTCATCTGCTTCATCTTCTGCTTCGTCTTTTGGCACTGCAGGCAACGGTCTGTTCAAAGACGAGATTCTTCTACGGTCGTTGAGATCTACCAGACTGTTCTTCTTCAAGATCTTTGCATAGTCGATCACAGCTGCAGGTGGAGAGTAAACTCCCGAGATTCTCTGCTCCTTCTGTTGGGTAGGTGTCAATGGCAGATCGCAGGAAGGAGGTGGAAGTGAGAGTCTATTTTGGAAGCTGTTTGAACGAGGCACTTCCGACTTGAGTGGGGTGGAAGGTTTCTGTGGAGTCTGGAGGTTTCTGTTCTCCGGAGGTGAAGGAGACACATTTGCCGATAAGATCTCGCTTCTTGGTCTTCTACTTGATCTAGGAGGGATGGTGGGGTCGATTTCCGTGAGCTGAGAGAGATCTGGAGATCTGTCTTCCCCATTAGGCGACGGGATCATTGTAGGCAATGGCCCCAAGTTCAGAATCGATTCTACAGATTTGATAGATTGCTGCTCCATGTCTACGTCTTCTTCATCTCCTTTGGTTCTCTTGTGAACTTTTGAAGTAGTGTCCTCTTTTGAACTGTTGTTGGACGAAGATGGGCCTCTCTTGTGTATATTTGACTGGACTTCCACCAACGAAGGAATGTAGGAAGATTTGTCTGGCATGATCTGCTGTACTTCAGCGACTTCCTCTACCCCGGAATACAGTGAAAGCAGTGAGTTTCTGCTGACACCTGGAATAGCTGGAGCTTTTCCAAGAGTCTTCAAATGTGTGAGCTCGTCCGGGGAGAATTTGGACCCCTTAGCGTTCATCAAATTGACAAACTTGTTCAAATCTTCTTCTGACCTGGTGACGGTCTCCGGTTTCGTAGGAGTGTGGTCGCTTGAAGAAGTAGTGTAGGAGACATCTGGATTCGTGATGACGAATCTCGGAGCCGGAGAACTTCTCGCAGAATCGGATTCCTCCACTTGTTGCAAACTCTGGGATCTCTTGTTCAACAAATTCTGTCTTCTACTGGTCCTTGCCGTTGCCATGTCGCTGTGGTACATCGAAGGACGCTTAACTATAGAAGAATTCGTCGGGATTCCGTCGGCATCGTCCAATTCAAAGTCCAGATCGTCCTCAATGGTGTATCTGCTGCTTGCCTGGATGGACTTGGAACCTTGAGAAGACACCGATGAGCTCTTGTCTCTCCCTGGAGTGGCTGCTAATTTCCTGTACGGTGATGACGATTCCATTTACTTTGTTCTGCTGTCTCTGTTATCTGCTGCTGATCCTGGTGACTGGTCGCTCGCCAACTTGGAGATTTGAAATAATTAATACTCAGATCTGAATTGTTCAAATCGAAAAATACTCTATTTATCTCTTTCCTAAAGTGGAGATGTGATGGGCAGGTCAGGTGCAGCAAGCTCGATTGCCGCATCGGGCATTTCTGCTAATCTCCAACAGCCCTAGTTCTCCGAATTCGGAAACAGAAAAAAAAAACATCTGTTCCAGAATCTTCGGAACTAAACGTATAAAGTGGACTTGTTAAGCTCGAGCGTACCGTGCCTTGGTGAGTTCGCACCACACGAGATGACGGATTACTACCCATCGGCTACTGTCACGGAAACGTGCAAAAAACGACGTCGCGATGACGCGGATATCGAGCACTTCCTCAAGAAGCGGTTGTTGGACAATTTCGAGAATTTAAAGATATTTGAAGGCAGCAAGAGCATCTCTAGTACTGACTTAAAACTGTCCCAGAATGATCCACACACTGTATATATCGACTCCATTGACCATTTCTTACAAAACAACCAAGAAAAATGCGATTTGGAGACGAAACCTGTCGACTCAATAGAAGATACAAAGACTTTGAGAGAAATAGTGATACCAAATGGGTTGTTGAAGCCCCTTAATGAGGTTTTCAACGAAACGCACCAGAGCTCAAGCGATAATTTCCTCAGATACAAGCAACATGAGATGGTGGACAGAATCATGGCCAGAAAGAGACTGGCCCAACTGAAACTGGCCCTGGGAATCGATAAAGAAGTGTTGGAATTTGATCTGATGCTAGATGAAGGCGAAGAGTGGACACTTCCGGAGATTGGAGTGTCAAACGACGAGCTTTACTATGAGGCTTATCTTTCAAGATACTGGTCTTTGATCAAATACTATAATCCTGAACTATTGGTGATGAAACTGGTGCAACGGTGGTATTTACTGAGCAAAGGACACCTTTATATTCCCTCTTGGAACCTGCGACACGGTTCTTTGAAACATCTCTACAAGAGCGATCAGATTCAAGAATTGGACGAAGACGGAGAAGATATGGTGATGGAAGACGACAGTTATCCAAGTGGAGACTGGAGTTTGAACGAGCCTTTGTTCAACCGTGATTACGTCACTTCGACACCTTCTCCGCGTGTGGAGAACAGTTACGGTGATTACTATGGCGAAGATGACATGCGAGACGATGTAGACGATGCCTATATCGTGAAAACACAGCCAGTGGACCAAATAGTGCCGGAACCACCGGAGACTGAAAATCTCTATGGCAGCTTTTACGAGCTGCCTGGACCAACGGCACAAATTAACGACAACGATGACGAAATGAAGTTTGACTGAATTTACTTTGTATATTAATAAACTAGACAGCACAGAGCCCTGTTACTAATTCTTCCAAATCGTCAAATTGGTGCTGTAGTCCGTCTTTACGTAGCAGATCCAAGATGGAAATGGCCCTGGATCGCAAATTTGCCAAAGAATCCTGGCAATACTTGAAGCTGTCGGTAGAATCGCGCATCAAATCCACGGCATATTTCTTCAAATCGTCGTTATTCGTTCGGAGTTTCAAGATATTGATCAATTCATCGTTTTGCGAAGTTCTGATGGAATGGATGATCGGGAACGAGAATTTTCCCTCGGTTATATCCTCACAAAAGCCCTTGTTATCGGCATATGACGTCAAGTTCAATAGATCATCCCTTATCTGGTAAATTATGCCCAACAAATTGGTAAAGGGCACGAGATCCACCGTAGAGTCGGAATTGTCTTGCAAGAGCCGCACTGCGAGCCTGAATAACCCGCCAGTCTTGTTCATCACCATGTTGACATACTCTTCCTCTTTGGGACACTTCAAACTTTCTCTCCAGTAAAGATCTAGCCCCTGGCCCCGGTGTAAATTGACCATCTCCTCTAAAAAGATCTGTGTGGAATTTGGAGACAATTTTAGACACTTGTTCATCGCGACAAAATACATGTAATTAGCCGAATTGATCGTCACTGGAGTGCCGAAGATCAAATGTCCCGCGGGTTTGCCGCGTCTCAATGTCGCGTGATCTTCGACATCGTCCACTAATAACGAGGATGTGTGCAATATATCGATCAAAGACTCAATTTCCGCCAACTTGTCCAGCGGGACCGATAGGATACTGTTGAATTTCCGCACCAAGACTGACCGCAATTTCTTCCCTGCTTGGTTCTGGAGATACTCGTAGGGACCTCTTATGTTCAGTTCGTCATCCGCGGTCCATTTGAGCTCTCGGAGCGCCAGGTCATCGAGATCCATCTCTTGTTGCCCCTTAATCGGTCTTTGAAGGAGCGCCTAATAAAAAAAATCATTTCTCAAAAATGACAACAGAGCTTTTTATACACAGCAAAAAGACCAAGATGGAGCATATGCCAATAGAATGGTTGATGGAGGTGCCGCCCGTGACGCGGATGTGGTCCATATCCATAGTGGTGTTGAGCGTCTTGGAATATGCGGGACTTCTGGACGGATACGACTTTTTTTACACATATGACGCCGTTTTCAAGAAACACCAATTCCACCGCTTGATAACGTCATTCTTGTACTTTGGCGAGTTGTCGATGGATCTATTCTTGACATTGTACTTCATAGTGAGGCACTCCAGATTTGTGGAAGAACAGTTCTCGAAAAAAAGAGATTTCATGTGGTTTCTCTTCATCGTGGCCTCAATGATCATATTATACTCTTCATACGTGTCCAACTTGTTCCTATTGGGCACTTATCTCAACGACGTGTTGTTGTTTCTATGGTCTAGGCAAAATAGTGCACTACAGGTTTCATTTCTCGGATTGATCCGTTTGCAGGCCATTTATTTGCCCTTTTTGTACCTTGGGATCGGCTCAATCTTAAAAGATGAAGGTGGGATAGAGATTTTCAACAGGTATATTGTGGGGATTATAGTGGGTCATATCTACAACTATCTCGATGAGACTTTGCCCAAATTGCACAAAGGTTTCAACATCGTACAGCCCATTTGGTACTGGTTCCAGCGCACAGGGGCTCCGCATCGAGTGCCACTGGACGATAACGAATTCGTCGGAATCAGAAATGACCAAATCGGAATGGATTGATGTATATACAGCTATATTGACGACTTAATGGAATGAGCATGTTGCTTCTTGATCAATAACTCAATGGGATAGCACGTTGCTTACTAATCAATAAGACTTTGTGTCTCGAAAGTTCTATCATCTAGATAGTCCTGAGGTTTTAATCCGTCAAAGAGGAATTCTCGCCAGTGGATATCAGCGGCTTCATCTTCCATGTCATCATCATCTTCTCGTAGATAGATCTGATCTGTCGGATATAGATCCTCTCTGTTGACGTCTACATTCTCCAAATCGAACCTCTTGCTCTCAAATTCGATATTTTTCAAACGCAAGCCGTAGATCTGACATGTTTTCAACAACTGTGCTTCTTTCAACTTGGCAACTTGCTGAGTATCGAGGTTCTTGTAGAGATCTGATATCGTTAAAGCAGGTGTTCGCCTCTTTGTGACCTGTTGACTTTGTGGCTCTTTTTTCGTTGTATGTTTCCTCTTTGGTACCCTCTTGTTGAGACTGGGTAGCTTTTTCAATTCTTGAACCAAGTTTGGATGTGTTGGCCGTTGTCTGTATAGATCTTTGTATATTTCCAACAACTGGAGTCGCTCTGGAGGCAATTCACTGAATTCACTCAACGCTTCGGCCTCTTTTTTCACTATAGGGACTCCAAATCCAGAAACTGATCTCTGGAGATCTGCTCGCACTTCAGCCAAATCCTTATTGGTATCTGCTAACTCCTTCTTATATCTCAAACCCTCAAACCCAATGGTCTTCTGCGCACTTTTCTGGCCCTGCTGTGCCCTTCTGAAGCCAGGCTTTAGCCTTTGTAGCTCGTTGAGGGTGATAAGCTTTTGCAGAGATGAGGGTACTTTTGTCACCAGATGAGCCCCTATTCTCTTCTTCATTCTGATCCTCGTTGAGCTAGGTATTTGGGGCTGTACTTTGCTCGGGTTTTCTTTGCCATTGGCGAGATTCGAGCGTGTCACGGCCATAACTGCTGGATCTGTTTGTTATCTAAAAAGTTCATCTCATCTGTCAAAAAAAATTTTCAACGGTCTTTAGATGCATAATTCTCAAAACATTAATACCCGCAAATCTGAGAAGTGGACAAGATGAAGAGGTAGAGAGAGGGAGAGCTAGATACTTGGCTGCTCGGAGGACATTACCCTATATCTGTTGTGCCACTCAAAGACAAAGCAGCTATTTCAAAACTGTCACGTGATCAAGACCACCTTTACAATATGGCAATGCTCTGTCTAAAACAAGAGTGAATTATCCGATGTAGTGTAACGGCTAGCACGGTCCGCTTTCACCGGGCAAACCCGGGTTCGACTCCCGGCATCGGAATATTTTTTTGAAGTTTATTTTTTTGATCTGACTAGTCACATTGAAATGCTACAATAATAGTGTCAAAGCAGAAATAGTCTAATTATATTCTTTCATATCCTCGTAACCAGTTTTCACAAACGACCTTTCCAAGTAATACGACCACAATTTGCCCAACTTGTTGTTTGCTTTTTCTACATCGATTGATTTACCAGCCAGTCTTTTGCGTTCTGTCTTCACTGGCTCCCCCAATTTTTTGGCAAATTTGATCCAGTCGTCCACCAACAATGTTTTCAATTTATACTGGTCATCGTCAGTCGTATACTCGACTTTGTACTCAAAATTTTCCTTTTTATCCTTTGATGCTTTGTTCATCTCATCCAAGTCCACATAGTATTGTACATATCTCTCTGGAGAGAAGGTCTGTGGCGTGTATGCTGGGCCCAATGGAGTGTTTGGAGGCATTTGAGGAGGGAAAGTCTTGTCTTTCTTCAAAATCTCCACAAGTTTCTCTTCAGTCATGAATGGAGCCAAGTACTCATCGTCATATTCGTCCTCCAGGATCGATAAATCGCTGTTTTCTGGGAATAACTCTATTTCCATTTCCTCAAATACTTGAGACCACGGCTTAAAACTCTTTGGTTTCTCATCGAACAAACCGGTAATGTTGTACTCCCAGACTCTCACACCGGGATTGAAAGTAGGCACTACGCTAACTGTGATATGCAGAATGGAGTATCTCTCCGAATGTACACCTCTCTTCTTGCTCCCTTTCACTCTCGAATAAAAACTGTCTCTGATCAAGTCCATATAGTCGACCTTGTTATACGGAGCACCACCCATGATATGCGGCTCTGATCCAAAAATCTCATCTTCTGCAATAATATCCAAATACTCATTCAATGCGTCCAAGTCCTCGAAATCGTCATCTTCATCGTCTTCTTCTTCTTCAAACACCTCAAAATAATCCTCCTTTAACCCAGCTGTGTTCAATTTCTTATTTATCGACTTGTAAGCCTTTTGAGAGTCCAATGGAATGAAATGGTCGATGTTCATGTGTCCAAACAAAGACCCAATAATGATATCCCTATATTCATACAACCACACAACCTGTTTTCTCAAGCAAGTCGGGTCATAGTTCTTTGGAGTAGGAGGCACATGGCCTATGAGCCATACTTTCATGCCTCTTGCCCTCAGTTCTTTCAATACCACGCCCAACCATTCGAACAACTTGTAACCTGGCTGTTTCTTGCCGTCACAATTATCCACTAACGGATTCGATCTGAAAAGATACAAGGTATTAATAGATACCACCGCCAACTTATCTGGAATTATTTCACGAAAAAAGTACGCTCCTCTAGCGAAGACGTGCAATTGCTCACTTGGAACGAAATTCTTCCAGATTTGGTACAACTCTCTTGTTTGCAACGTCGGTCCAGGAGCAAACAAGTTATGTGGATAAACATCGTTGTTGCCCAAATTTGGCACCACTTTCACCCTCATTTCGCCATCTTCGTCTTGGAAGCTCTTGTACATCAAATCCGACATCTTTTGATTCATTTCAAAGATATCTGTCTCCAAACGAGGGTAACGTCTATCGCTATCGTGCCTTATATTGTCCCCCGTCCACACGACAAAATCTATCTTGTCTCTCAAGTTTTCCGAGCACCACTTCAACGTATCTTCCACCAACATCAATGGCGAATCACATCCTTTGATTGCGTCCCCAAATTTCGAGGCAATTCTGTCTTTCTTCTTGGGCTTTCCATGATGACATGCGTCCTCCACATCTGAACCGGGCTTGTAAAATTCATCCGGATGCAAATCCGTAATGTGCACAAACCGCCCATGTATCACTTGGGATTTGCCATCCAATGTTTCGGCTTTGACTGGATCCCGAGGCGTTAATCCTAATCGCACCAATTCCTCTTTTTGTTCGTCGTTTAATGTCAAATGTGTCACATTGACGTCTTTGGTTTCAGCACTGTATTGTATCGAGTCATGGGAACCGAATTTGAAAGCACAACAGATGATGACAATCGCCGGTGCAAGTATGACAGATCTTTTCAACACTGTCCTGAAATTTGCCATCTTGATCGGGAATTATGAACTTGCAACAACAAAACTTTTCGATGACTACTGAGAAGTGTTTTTTTTTT